>MU224578.1:48327-83387 GCA_018584345.1 Thuja plicata
AGAGGGAGTGTTAATGTTTGTATCTTCAGTCGTATGATCATTAGAATATATTTAATATGTGTTGATTAATAATAATATAATATATATGTTATATTATTATTAATCATATGAAATTTAATATTTCATAGTAAATTATTAAATTATTATTCTTAATTAATAATTGATTGATGAAATATTATAATATTGATTAAATTATAATTAGTTGGAAGAGGTATGTCCTTTCTTATAAATAATAATGAATAGACATGTCCCATGAAGGGACATGTCTCTCCTATCCTCATTCCCAATATAAATGAAAGTGAGATTGTTGCATTTGGAAAATACATATAACATAGAGTATTATTACATTTGCAGCTATCCTAAAAACTTAACAATTATAATATTCAAAAGTTTCAAACTTTTCCTTATGTGCAGTCATGTGATGAGTAAAACCACTATCAATAATCTAGACATAATTTTTGCTAACTTTAGATATGAGTGCATTTTCAACATACCTTTCTTCATTGTCTAAATCATCCTTCATAGCAACAAATGCTACGTTAATATCTTCATAAGAATTGGTGTCAGTATTTTCAGCTTTGTTCTCAACCAGGAAACAAACCTTCTTTCCTTTGTCCTTGTAATCTCGGTTATCTCTTCTGTCAGGGTGTCAGTTTCTTTTGTAGTCTTGGTCATCACTTTTGTCATACTTATTTTCATAAGATCTGTCATTGTTTCTTTAACCCTTTCTCTTGTTAGGGCATCTAGCAACAAAATGACCAATTTCTTTGCAATTAAAATAGACCAATGGTAATTTACCTTTGTATCTTCCTTTACCTCTATGTAGTCTTCTGGCCATTAGTGCTTCAAGTTCATCAAGTTCTTGTTCATCACTATCACTGTCACTATCCTTTCTCATAGTGTGTTTGTTACTAGATTTTCTTATTTTCAAAGAAGACTTGAATGCAAACTCAATAGTAGGTAAGACACTGTTGTCATATTTGTTCATATCAAATGAAATAATTCTACCAATCAAACTATCAATATTAATATTGTTACCAACTACTGCTCTCATTTCTTGAATTTAGATACTCTAATAGCATAAACAGGTAGTCAGGTTCTCATAATTTTACTTACAATTTTTTCTTCAACAAGTACTCCTCCTACTCCACAGATAGCATTAACAAATTCTTTGATTTGGTCACTATACTGAGTGATGTTCTCTCCTTCTTTCATTCTTAGGTTATCAAACTTTCCTCTTAGGCTTTCAACTTTATCTCTCAGCACATTAGCATCTCCTCCATGTACTAGCTTGAGTTTGTCCCACATTTTCTTTGCAAAGGTGCATGATTTTACATCTTCAAATTCAACATCGGATAGTGAAGAAGCAAGTTCTATCATCATAGGATTGTGTTCATGTTTGTGTCTCAATTGATCAACATTTAGAGCTCCAGTTGGTGTAGTATAGTTAGTGTGCAAGGGATGTGTAACATCATTTCCAATACCTAATAGATCAATTTTTATCCTGCTTTTCCATAATGCAAAGTTTTCCTTGTTCAACTTGGGCGGATCTCTTTTACTCATCTTGTGATCTTTAGATTAAGTTCCTTTAAACTTTTATTGTAATCACCAATGCTCTGATACCAATTGTTAGAATAGCTGAGGGGGGGGGGGTGGTGAATCAGTGGCCTTAATTCCAAAAATCCAACCAAATGTTATATCTCAAAATATAATATCCTCTATTTATCTTTCAGTCCATCAAGATGTATGCCTTAATTAGGTTTATCAAATATAGTGTTCTCGGTGAGATATGTTGTTTATATTTTCTAGACTTTACCGAATAGTAGTAAATAAAATTAGTGTTAATGGGCCAATCCAGTTTCAATAATGTGTACATAAAAATATAAAAGCAATAAACCATATACATATTTGACACATAGATTTTTAACGTGGAAACCCTGTTAAGGGAAAAACCACTTAGGATTGGTAACCCAAAATTTTCACTCTTCTAAAGTGAGCCCGATGAAGAGCCAACCCTGTTATAGGTTAAAAATACATTGTTAGGTGTGACCTTGTAAGAGGATTTAAAACCAATGGTTAGTCTTTCAACCTAGTATTCACTATGTTGTCAACAAGAAAAACCTTTTGATACTCTTGAGTATATCAATACAATAAGGACTGTTAAATCCCACTCGGTTAAGAGATTTTCTGAATCAATGGTCAAACTGAAAAAGTAAATGATATGTTCAATAATACAAATTTAACTTGTAGATATTTAGATCTATTGTAATTCCACAAATACCTCTCTAATCAATGTATACTCTTCAATTCCTTTGCTCCCCTTGTTCTACTCGGTGAATGCTCTGTCCTTTGTTGCTCGGTGTCTGCAAATTTTATTGTCTATGTTCTTAAACCTATATGATCAAATCTGCATGAAGAATTCTATCTTCACTAGAATTATACTCATCATTCCTCTTTTCATAATGAATTCCTTGTCTCTTTATATAGACATGATTAGCTGCTCAATCTCCTTGTTTTTGTCGTAGCTTTCTTCTAGATCCGTAAATCTCGCCATGCATTGCTTTATCTCATAAAGCTTTTCTTTAGTTTTATTAAAAAAATATCTCCATGATAGCTATGAATAAAATGTTATTTAAAAATCCTTCTTGCTTTAGTTCAACTGATCGTTAGAAATAAAGCAATCAATCAGTCAATCCTAAATATAGCTCTGCCAGCTAAGTAGTTTTTTCATTCTTGAACTTCAGTTGTGCTCGGTCATTATCTTTAGTTGTGCTTGGTGACAACTTTAGTTAACTACGGTGCTCAATAAACACTGTGAACTTTTCAGGGTCCATTGTCTGTTGGTGTGCATTGTGACTTGGTTTATACTATCTGTCGGTGTTTACTGTCCGTCGATGTATACAAACTTTTATGTTTCACCTGATAACACAAAATTTGTCTCTTCAGTTCTTCAAGATTATGACCAATATATATATATGATTAATCATACCATATCAAGTTGGCATCAATGACAATACAATACATTAACTGATTTAATGTCTTGCATTCACTTTTGCATCTCGGTGATCATCAAATTTTCATCTTCAAAATTCAATTAGTTATAATTCATCAGATAGTTTATGGTAGAGATGCAAGAGTTCCTCTTTCCCTTGAGTTCCCTTCTCATGAATTAACTCATCAGTTGGAGCTAGTTGAAGACAATGCCATGAAAATTAGATTAGAAGAGATAATAGAGCTTGAAGGAGTTAGAAATTAGTTTATGAGGACACTTGAGGCACATTAGATATAGGTAAAAAATGATTTTGGCAAGTAATCTATTGTTTGAGCCTTTAAAGAGGGTGACCTTGTTCTCAATTGAGATGCAGATAGAGCCAAACCAGGAAGGCTTTCCAAGTTTGATGCCATGTGGTGTGGCCCATATATCATAATCAGTTTCAAAGAGGCCAACACTTTTCAACTATCTAGGCCTAATGGATAGATTCTCCCAATCCCAATGAATGGGATTCTTCTTAAGCTTTGATTTTAAATGAAGGTTAAGATTGTACATAAGTAAATAGGTTTTCAACTTTCCCTAAGTGCATGAGCACAACTATATTTTTTTTGAGACAAAGTTTTGATGTTTTGTTCATTTACAAAAGAGAGGTTGTAGGCATTTATGTTGACTCTATGCCCAATGGATTTCCTAACTACTAGTATTTCACATTTAGCAGGTAAATACCCCTTGAAGTCACCAGAAATGTTGACCATTTTTTGTCCCCATTTATCTTCATATCATATTCTACCCTATAGTTCTTGATTGAGTAGAGATAAAATGGACTTATGATCTAGAAGAAGAATTTTGATGTAATATTTTACGTGCTACATAAAAATTTACAAAGCATGTCATCTTGAGGATTATAAGGCGTGATTTTAGCAAAGTGGTCCCGTGGTCTCATCCAGATCCCAACAATATATTCAATAGGCTTCATGGTCAAGCATTGATATATCTCATTTGGACATTCTTCAATGGACTCCATCAGCATAGCTATTGATACAGGAAGAAGAGAAAATGGAGGGTTAGATAGTGTTTGTTACCCCGATGGGTGGCATTGGGGTAACTCTTGATGATACACACTAGGACAATAGTGAAATTATCTGTATAGTCAGAAAATGGAAGCACTTCCATTATAGACATGTTTATCCTTCTGAGTAAGTGGTTTGGGGTCATGGAAAGCGCCTTGAATGGGTTCCTAATTTTGACATGGCTTCCTCCCTGTTCTGCTCCTCTTTCCACTCCTATTTGGCCTGATTTCTGCATTCTGGATGGCAGACTGATGATTCTGGGCTTCAAGGTCAAGGTCAACATTTTAGGTCTATGTCAACCTTGACCCTGACCTAGGTTAGGGTTAACCTTGACCCTGACCTAGGTCAGGGTCGACCTCAACCTTGACCCAGGGTTCAGATCCTGGGGTTTTGCAGTTTTAGGAGGTCGACCTTTGCAAAAATTATTTCCTACTTTTGGGTCAGCTGTTTCAGGTTCTGAAGCGTTGATTCCTAAATTATATTTAAATTAGGTCCTCTCCTAGGGGTAAAGGCTTTAATGAGAATTTAATCCTCCTATGTAGGCCTCCTTGGAAGATTGTGCTCTAATTTCATATAAAAGGGAAGCTTTCTCTCTCATTTTCTCTAACCATCATCAAGCAAAACTAAGTCTTCCAATCAAGAATTCCTAATTGAGGTCAAGCATCATGAAGTGAAGTTAAAGCAAGTATTCAAGAAAGATTTCAAGCAATCATTCATCCATATCAAGTATACATTTCCATGAAGGAGATCCATTGGAGGCCATTGAAGGATTGAAGCTACAAAGTGCCCCTTTGGTGATCTCTCCATCCATCTTCTTCCAAGCCTATTCCAAATTCAAGAACCCATTCAAGACTTGGTGTTGGAGATCTACAAGAAAGAGATTGAATACATCCTACCTTTCTACATTCTACATTTGAAGCATACTTGTGGATTCAAGGATTCGAATCCACCACAAGGACCTTTTCGAGCAAGGTGAATTTATGCATTTACCTTGTCCATTTCTGCAATTTCAATTACATATATTTGAGGTTAATTCCAAAACTGGGGTTTGACCAAGGCAAACCCCTCCCCCACAACAAAACAATCTCCTTTTTCTTGCAGGTACAGGTACAGAATAGTGGATTTGAACCCAGATCTGGATACCCTTTTCGGCAAACTTTTGGGATCCGCGAACAAAGTCACTTTCAAATTTGTGCAGGTTAGGGTCAAAATTATTGGGTCAGGGTTGACATTTGTGGGTCAAGGTCAAACTTTTTCATAATATGACATTGGAATAGAAAATGATTTCTGGGTTTTGTTCGTCTCTGCGTTTCAGTTCGGTATCAACTGTCAATTTTTTCCAGAAACTGTCTACAAAACTCAGAAAATAGCATTCTTTGATCTGCAATATTTCAAGGTTAGTGCATTTTTCCCATCTCTTCAATTACTGTTATATATCATTTCTACACATATAATTAACAAAATTTAAGATATTCCCTTTGTCATCCTCCTTTCCAAATAGTTGATTCATTTGTGCATTAACCCTTCTCTTGGGTTGATCAACTTGGATCTCCCATTTGTGCATTTGAGGGTAAAAAGGAACATCTTATTTTATACTTAATCACAATTGAAACACTTAATAAACTCAATTCAATTAAGGTTAATATGATATAGGTAATTCAAAGAACAATTTACATATCAATCACATCCCCCACTTTCATATCTTACATTTTAGTAACATAATCAATTCTAAACAAAACTTTCAATAAAACCAAATTCTTTATGTTACATTATCTATAGGGGGTTATTGGCAGAGGCTATGTTGATGGGTGTCATTGACGTAGCAGGTCATATTAGAGGTGAACAAGTCATGTTATCTGACAGTGGTTGCTACCCTGATGGTTTCCATTGGGGTAGGTTCCTCCAAAAAAGTGGCAGAGGGTGACAAGGTATATCATAAAACATCTTATCGATGCCAATTTTATCAACATAGGGATGACCATCAGAGGTGGCAAAAAGTGAGGCCTGATAACGTATGTTACCCTGATGGTTATCATTGGGGAAGGTCTTTCCAATGAGGTCTCTGGGTAATTCAATAATGGGATCAACAAAGCTATCTTTAGACTTTTCCAATAATGTTTGTCAGTGTAGGGTATACCATCAGAAGTGATTTTATCATGCTTTCTAATAGTATATGTTATACTGATGGATGTCATTGGGGTGGCTTCCTGCGGGTTTTTCCATTATGTTTTTGATGCCAGAGGATGCAGGGATCATCGTTATAACTCTTGCTGATAGGTAGCCCAAATAGTAGCGATACATGATAGTTTTAGCAAAATATATTTGGGTCTCACCAAAATGGTTTTGCAATGAGCATCGACAGAATGACAAATCATTTTCACCAATGGTTGTTATCAACATGGATTGTACTATTGGGAATGATAAAATCTAGTGGGCCAATAGTGTTAGCTACGCTGATGGTTTCATCGGTGAAGGTTACACTGACATGATTGGTTGTAGAAAAGAGGGTGAGGTTGCATCAGGAGAGAAGGGGATGAGTTTCATCAATGATTTTTCTCATCAACGTAACTTACACTTTTGTAAGGGATCTTTTTGTGAGTTTTGATAGTTTGTGCTACACCGATGGTTTCCTCAATGGAGGTTTGTCAATGGATGTTTTGTTTAGGGCTAGGAATGTAGTGGTCATCGATGAGATTTCTCATGAGCTTTTCCTATGTTCACATTTTATTTTACCACAGATCGACCCACTCAGTATACATGTTTGGCTATCGGGGAAGCTTTTCTTGATGATTAAGACAATCATCAATAATGCCAAGGGAGGAACAGTTCATCAGTGGAGCTCGTGTCAATAGGGAAAGTGACTTGTCTGGGGGCCAAACACATAGATGTTTTCAAAGTGGTTCTCAGCAACAAAGGATTCCATAGAACAAAGGATTAATCATCGCGTCTACTTCCAGTGACCTATCTATTACTGTCAGCCATTTCCAATTGCACCATTACTCCCATGAGTGAAATTTGATCTTTCTAGCCACCTTGTCAGTCTTTTACACTTCCATTTAATTCTTAAAAAATCTATACAACATCAAAGGATAGAGAATGAAGACTTAGCAGACCACATTTATTGCAGATGTCACTTCTTATGGTTGCAGGGCATTCATTTTTGACTTTTTCTGTCACTTCTAGGTTTTCAACTTTCTTGCAGATCAAATTTCTTTTGATTCCCTTCTTATCTTTCTGGTCTCTTCTATAACTCAACCCTAGTAAGGGATTTAATTTCATGTACTATCTATGTTATGCTTGAACCCTATAAAGGAAAAGCTTTTATATTCTCCTAGGATCTCTTTTCTACTTCTTTTACATAATCCTCTTTTGTAACTTTATATTTTCCTTATTCAATAGAATTTGTTGTTATTTTACCTATTTTCAACCTAAATAAGATTTTATTGTCATTCTACCTTATTATTTGGATGTATTTCATCATCTACAACACTGTGTGATTATGTTAATTTGGATTAGTTGATCTTGTTTATTGAATACCTGTATTCCTTGCTTGGTTGTATTGGTTCTTAAATTTCATTTTTTTGAATTCTATTAAAGTTTACATGTTGTAGTTGGAATTAAGTAGATCAAATATTTAATATGGTGCATCACCATTTCCCTTTTGGCATATCCTTCTCCCTTTTCCCTCAAATTAATTAGATTTTAGGCGTGCCCTAATTGAAAAGGAAGCTGACCTTCTCCAGAGATTCAGTCTCATTGATCAGTCCCACATTGATAGATTGTTTCCATATTTAACAAGGTTTCCTAGGTTGCTAACCACAATCTAGGCAAGGATGTAGGCTTTTTTGATAACAAAAATCATGAAATACATGCCTTTTACAATGAATTTTGTAGTTTGCCACAATGCTTTGATAGAGAAAGGAGAATGACTTGAAGACTTGAATGCTTTGATACTTGTGGATGGAGAATTATGATATGATCTTCTTCCTTGATGGTAGTCTCTTCTACTTGGCCTTCAATGAGAGAGAGAAGCTTGCTATGATGAAGAAGATTAACTTATAAATGCCTTGGAATGCATGCGATCTACCTTAGAATGGTTGAGATGAAAAATTATAAGAGATAGATTAAACACCTATCATATCCTCCTCAAATGTGGAGAGGTAGGTTTCTTATATACCTCTCTCAAACATTTTTGGAGCTAAAAATTGAAGAAATCTGACAAGGATTCAAATTTACCACTTAATTATTGAGATCTTCCCCCAATTTAAAATTTGAGGCAAACATGGGGCACCAAGTCATAAGTGGCAACTTGGTTCCACTAAAAGGCCTAATTTTTTTGTCCAAAGGTCCTAATTGGAGCAAGGATGTTGGAATTATAAGAAAAATTAGGGTTGGATTACTAGAAATGAGTGTGGGAGCCCATGCATGCTAAAATGGGGCTACTTAAATAGATAATTACATAGTGATGAAATTGTAGGATAGAAAATTTATCCCCCATTTTAGCGTGAGTATGAGTCCACATCATGCTCATAGTAGAGAGAGAGAGAGAGAGAGAGAGAGAGAGAGAGAGAGAGAGAGAGAGAGAGAGAGAGAGAGAGAGAGAGATGACCATGAGAAAAATTGAAAAGAGATAAGACATCACTAAGTTTAAGGGAACAATACTCTAAATGAAGGATCTCAACTCAGATAACCACATGCAAGGGCACACACAAAAAAAAAAAGAGGCAAAAACAAAAGACAAAAGACACCAATAGAAAGGAGTTAGTACTAAAAAACAAGACTCCAAATCAACTAGTTGAAGAGACCTTGATAGAGAAAATTTCTCAATCATCATATTCAAAAATCTATCACAAAAGAACAAGTGGTTAAATGGAAAGAGAGAGAGCACACACCAAATAAAATACAAAACTCCATGGTCCAACCCACTAGCAAAGCTATGAGATCATGGAGGCAGAAGAGATCATGAATCCAACCGGCTAGCAAGTTGTGTTATGTTAGGTTATCCATAAAAGAAAAGGGAAGGAAGGAGTAGAAAGGCGAGAAAGTTGCATTATGTTGGTTCTACTCATCCCAAAAGATAATTTGGTGCAAAGCTAAAATCAATAGTCTAAAAAATTGTGCCATTCTAGTCAACCCCATATGTTGTAGTAATGCATAAGGGCACAAAAAGGAAACACTTAGGGGTGCAAAGGGAACACTCAGGGATGTGAAGGAATATTTAGGGGTGCAAAGAGAATTCTTAGGGGCATGTGAAAGGGACACTCATGGGCACAAAGGGAATGCTCAAGATCATGTAAAAGGAATACTCAAGAATGAAAAGGTAATGCTCAAGGGAACATAAAAGGATCACATAGGTGTGCAAAGTTAATGCATGCAGGTGTGTAAAAGGATCACACAAAGGAACAAATGTAGTGCACAGGGGCATGCCAAAGGATCACACAAGGGCACAAGTGGATCAAAGATTCCACCATATAGTACATGAGGAGGCCACACATATGACCCCTTCCTTAAGATAGAAACATAATACTATAGTGACATCTTAAGGAAAAGATGAACAAGGATACCTACTTCCAACACCAATGAGATATTCCTTTAAGAAACAATGTATGCATAACCTTAGAAAAATAGGCATACCTCTTTCTATTGGTCCACTGAGAGAGGGAGGGGGGTGAATCAGACAAAATCAAACTTAAACACTTAAAACTCAACTCACTAATTCACTCGATAACATTGAATATAGTAACAACGGATTCACCAAACAACTTAATAAATTAAACAACCATACATCTCAAATATGTCAATCAATCATTCAAACTCATTACCATCAGGTTAACTCAATTGACACCAGATTTAACAAGGAAATCCAATTTGGGAAAAACCTTTGTGGGAATTGTGACCCACAATAAAAATGTACCCTTATGAAGTATGCTTAGTTAAGAACTTATCATGTTACAGATTACAAACACATTTGCTAAATGTAACCTTGTTAGGGAATTTAGCTCATATTTGTTAAGATCTTCACCCTGTTAGGAGTGGCCTTGTTACAGGTCTTTAAACACTCTTTTGGAATGTCACCTACTTCTAGGATTTACAAATAGGATGGTTAAATCCACTCGGTTAAGAGATTTATCTGTTACAAATACTAATAAGCAACAGTAAAACTTTGATCTATAAATATAGCTACTACCTTTGCTTGTATCAAATCATTTATGCTCAATTGAATACTGGCATCACATACTCTATTTATCTCTTTCTCAGACTGTAGATTCTTCAATCTTTATTTCTTTGTTCTTCTTGGTAAATGATGTTCTTCAACTTATTCTTCTTCTCTGTTCAATTCTCTAGCAGCATTATCTATTTTAGTTTCTCATTATTTATATAGACATACTTTTGCCTCTTAATCTTCTTAATTATATTTTCCATCATTTTTCTCTGTCATTCGATCATCTTCTTCATAATTCCCAACTCGGTAAATCACTTCACTTTTACCTCGCAACTTGAACTTTTCTTGGAACTCTCATAATCATGTTTAACCGCTTGATCTTCACCTTAGATTTTCTCATTGAATTTTCATGTTCATAATTATTCTAAAAAAATTTATTTAATTCATATCCTCATCTAGATCATCATCTCTTCACATTAAATTTGATCTAATCATCATTTACAATCAATATCCTGTACTCGGTAAACTTGGTTTGCAACTCGTTAACTGTCTTCATTCACTGCTAGGTGTCTAACTCATCTTTGGTGCTTAGTGCTTGAATTTAAATCAGTGTTCGGTAACTGTGACTGACTTACATAACTTTCTACTGAGTGTTGGTATCTAGCTCGGTAAAGTAACTCTTTTAGTCATAACTTAACTCTTTGCAGTTTCTGACTTGATCAATCAATTGTACTGATTTGATAACATCAAATATATAGTAGAAAAAACCATATCATCATTACTTCATCATTGTCTGATCTATATTTTTCATCCATTTAACTTCTCCTCTTAAGATATGGTAACATAATAAAATTCAATTAATCAATTGCTTGACATCAATAAAAAAAAAACAAATGATCTAACCATTTCTACAATCATGATACTCGGTATCACTCGGTCTTCATAATCTCCATCAGATCTTCATTAGTTGATTAACAATATCCCTCTTTGGCATTGATGGAAACCACTATAACAGTTTTATAGCAATTGATGATGACAATACTCAAATACATAACTAAACTCCCTCTGAGTTGATATTTATGTTTCCACTTTGACCTCTAATCTCTCAATCTGAATGTCCCTCTTAGATAAATCTTTTGTTTCTTGTAGCATACATTTTGATTCTCCTTCATGAGTAAATAGTAGCAATTCATTCATTCTCTCTCAATTCATCAATATCTCCCTTAAGGATAAATGCCATCAATTCATTTTCTCCCTCTTTGACAACAATGCCAAAAAGTCATACTCCTAAAAACTTGTTCTAGTAGTGGATTATACGTGACATGTACTCACAAAACATTTCATACAAAAATATCTTCATAACTTCAAGAATCACCTAAAGTGTGTCATACTAACATCAATTCAGTAATAGATATTCTAATGAAATATAGAATTGGTGCAACATGCCTCATGCTCTTTACCTATAAGATACTCAAAATCATCTTTAGGTAGTCTCTTTGTAAAGATACTAGGCAATTGTTCCTTTGAGTTAACATATTCCAATCTCACATTCTTCTCTTGAACTTGTTCTCTCAAGTAGTGATACTTGATAGAAATGTGCTTGGTCTTTGAATGCATAACTGAGTTCTTTGATATATTAATAACACTTGTATTATCACAAAAAATAGTAATCGGGTCTGTGATCTCTTCTTGCATATCTTTAAGTAATTGTTTAATCTATACTATATTTGCACAATTCATAGAAGCAACAACATATTCTGCCTTAGCAGTAGACTGTGAAATGCAACTTTGCTTCTTTCTAAGCCATGTGACCAATCTTTCACCTAGAAAGAATGCGCCTCCACTAGTACTTTTCCTATCATCAATATTTCCAACCCAATCTGCATTAGTGTAGAATTGAAAATCAAAAGTACCTCCTTTCTTGTACAATAAACCAAATTCTTATGTGCCTTTCAGATATATCAAAACCTTTTTACTGCAGACATATGTGTTTCCTGCGGTCCTGCGGATTAGATGAAAATTCCGCAATAATCCCAACAACGTGTGCTATATCAGGTTTGTTGTGAACAACATACTATAATTTACCAATCATGGATTGGTAAAGAGTATTATCCACCTCTTGTGTCTCATCTTGTTTTGATAATTTACATCCAATAACCATAGGTGTTCCAATAGGCTTGGAATCTTCCATACCAAAAGTTTTGAGGATCTCTTTGATATACTTAGCTTGTGTAATATAGACCCCTCTAGTAACTTGTTGTATTTGTAGACCTATAAATAATTTAATCTCTCCAATCATTGACATTTCAAACTCTTTTCTCATTTCATCAACAAATCCTTTACATAAGATGTCATTACCTCCAAAAATAATATCATCAACAAAAATTTTAGCAATCAAAACTTTGTTATCACCGTCACACTTCAAGTAAACATTATTGTTATCACTTGTTCTATAAAATCCTATTTTGATTATATAAGAGTTAAATATCTCATACCATGCTCGGGATGCTTTTTGCAAACCATATAAAGCTTTATGTAACTTACATACCTTGTTCTTGTTAGTGTTCTCAATTAATCCTTCAGGTTGGTCAATGTATACTTCTTCTTCAAGTATCCCATTAAGAAATGTAGACTTAACATCCATCTGATATATCTTGAATCCTTTGTAAGAAGCATAAGCCAGAAGTATTCTAACTGCTTCCAATCTAGCAACAGGTGCAAAAATATCTCCATAGCCAATGCCTTCTTCTAGTTTATAACCTTCGCAAACCAATCTAGCTTTATTCTGATAACTTCTCTATGTGCATTCAATATTTTTCTGAAAATCCATTTAGTACCAATAAAATTTTTATCTTTAGGCCTGGGTACTAATGCCCATGTCTTGTTCTTCTCAATTTTATCATACTCTTCTTTCATTTCTTTAATCCAATCTTCATTATCTAGTGCTTCTTTAAATTTCTTTGGCTCAAATGTAGATATCAAAGATGTATTGTCTCTTACATTGCTTCTAGTCATCACTCCAACATCCCTTTTTCCAATAATCTTGCTCGAGGAATGGTACCTCCTCACATACATTTCCAAAATAGGCTTGGTAGGTCTTGGTCCTTCAACATCAACATTCGATTGTAGAACTCCTTGTTCATCTTCCTCCTCGGTAAGTGCTCTCGGTAAGGTATCATGAACATCAGGTTGTACATATACAAACTTATCATAATCCCCAGGTTCCTTCTTGCTATCTTCATCATTCCTTTCTGCAAATTCATCAATTCTCACATTTGCACTTTCCACCATCTTGTTAGTAACTTTGTTCAAACATTTGTAAGCTTTACTCATCATAGAATATCCTAAGAATATTCCTTCTTCTCCTTTTGAATCCAACTTTCCTTCTCTAGAATCTTTCAAAATATAGCATTTGCTTCCAAAAACTTTAAAGTAATTGACATTAGGTTTGTGTTCATACTAGATTTCATAAGGTGTCTTGTTGGTACCTTTCTTCGTTTGTACTCGATTCAATGTATAAACAATAGTACTCACAACTTCTCTCCAAAAGTTCTATAAAAATTCCTTTTTCAATCATCAGTTTCCTAGCACAATCAACAATAGATCTATTTCTTCTCTCAGTAATTCCATTTTGCATTCGTATCCTCAGTGATGACAACTGGCAGTTAATTCCATTCTCATTACAAAATAATGTAAACTCATCAGAAGTAAACTCACCTCCTCTATCAGATCTCAAACATTTCAATTGTCTTCTAGTTTCTTTTTCAACTCGGGCCTTATACCACTTAAACATTTACAATGCATCAGATTTTTCTTTTAAAAACATTACAAACATCATTCTATAATAATCATCCACAAATAAAATAAAATATATGTCTGCATAATAACTTTGAGTCCTCATGGGTCCACATAAATCAATATGCACTAAATCCAAAATTCCTTGTGTAACATAAGTCTTGCTTGAAAAACTAGATCTAGTCATCTTACCCATCTGACATTATCTACACATAGAATTCTTAGGTTTCTCTAATCTCGGTATTCATCTCACTCTATTCTTCTTACTCACTTTGATTAAGTTTTCAAAATTAACATGATAAAGCCTTTTGTGCCATAACCAAATATCTTCAACTTTAGCAAACAAGAAAATCTTCATAGAAGTATCAAGATAACATAATTACCTTTAGATTGTTCTCCAGTAGCAATCAGACTATCCTTCTTATCAAATACTTTCACCTTTCCATATTGAAATTCAAGTCGGTGACCTGTATTATTTAAGTGTGCAACACTCAATAGATTATACTTTAATCCTTCAACCTAATAAACATAATCACATCTTGTGTTATTCAGTAGAATTATAGAACCTTTTACTTTCACAAGATATGGAGCATCATTACCAAATATAACAAATCTTCCATCATGCTTTTCCAAGGAAATAAACTTAAGTGTGTCACTATTCATGTGATGTGAACAACCACTATCTATAATCAATATTTCATTCTTACTTACTTGTGATATTAGGGCTCTTGGTTCTTCTTCATCAGAATCATCTTTAATAGAAACATAAAAAACTTATTTTCCATCATCACTGTCAAATGAATCATCATCACTTAGTCCTTCATTAGCAATATGAAAAGATTTCTTACCTTTGTTTTTGTAGTCTCTGAATCTCCTGAATTTGTTTTCTCTTTTGTAATTATATCTGTTATCTTTCTTTTCCTCCTTATCTTTCTTAGGGTAGTTAGATGCAAAGTGACCAATTTTATCACAATTAAAACATTTCAAAGGTAACTTACCTCAGTATTTGCCTTTGCCTCTTTGTAGCCTTCTAGCCAATAAAGCTTCAAATTATCTCTCATTCTCATCACATTTAGTAAATAACTCTTCAAAAGTACAACTATAACAAATTTCACTAGCACTGATCAAATATCCATCTCTGGATGCAACTTCCCTATCTTTTCCAATTTTTAAAGTAGACTTAAATGTAGATTCAATCTTAGATGTAACAGACAAACTATTATCAAAATCATTTAACTCAAATGTAGTTAACTTACCAATAGTAGCACCTAGTGAAACATTCACCTGGGGAATAGATCTTAGCTCTTGTATAGATGATACACGAATAATATAACTCGGTAGTAGGGTTCTCAACATATTTCTTGTAACACCATCCTTTGTTATCATCCCAAAAGCTCCTCTGATAGAATTAACAACGTCCTTAAGTCTTTTATTGTGTTGTATTATGTTCTCTCCTTCTTTCATCCTCATAGAGTCAAATTTATCTCTCAAACATTCTTCTTTAGCCTTCTGAACATGTTGATCTCCACCATAGTTCAAAATAAGCTTATCCCACATTTGTTTCGATGTAGTGCATCCATCAAGTTCATCATATTTCTGGTCGGTAAGTGTAGAAGCAATCTCAATCATAACTTGTGTGTGTTCTTTTTTATGTCTTTGCTCACTGATTGTCAAAGGTGCAATAGTCGGTGCAACATATTCATTATCAAGAAAATGAAGTCCATATTCTCCTACTCCAGACACATGCAATCTCATTCTAATTTTCCATGTAGAGAAATGATCCCTATTCAGCTTTGGTGCTTCCCTCTTATACATTTTTAGATCTTAACTCAATTCCTTTTAAACTTATTACTTCAGAGTAACTATCTATGATACCAATTGTTGGTCCACTGAGGGGGGTGGAGAGGTGAATCAGAAAAAATCAAACTTAAACACTTAAAACTCAACTCACTGATTCACTCAGTAACACTAAATACAGTAACAATTGATTCACCAAACAACTTAATAACTTAAACAACCATACATCTCAAGTATGTAAATCAATCATTCAAACTCATTAACATTAGACTAACTCAGTTGACACAAGATTTAAAGAGGAAATCCAATTTGGGAAAAACCTCTATGGGAATTGTGACCCACAATAAAAATGTACCCTTCTGAAGTATGCTCGGTTAAGAACTTGTCCTGTTAAAGATTACAAACACAGTTGCTAAATGTGACCCTGTTAGGGGATTTAGCTTAGATTTTTTAAGATCTTCACCCTATTAGGAGTGGCCTTGTAAGAGGTCTTTAAACGCTCTTTTGGAATGTCACCTACTTCTAGGATTTACAAATAGGACGGTTAAATCCACTCGGTTACGAGATTTCTCTGTTACAACTACTAATAAGCAACAATAAAAATTTGATCTGTAAATATAACAACTACCTTTTCTTCTATCAGATCCTTTATGCTCAATTGAATATTGGAATCACATACTCCATTTATCTCTTTCTCAAACTGTAGATTCTTCAATATCTATTTCTCTATTCTGGTCGGTAAATGTATTTCTTTAGCTTCTTCTTCTTCTCTGTTCAATTCGCTAGCAACATAATCTCTGTTAATTTCTCATTCTTTATATAGACATATTTATGCCTCTTAATCTCCTTAATTATATTTTTCATCATTTACGCTCTATCGTTTGATCATCTTCTTCATATTTTTCAACTCGGTAAACCACTTCACTTTTACCTCGGAACTTGAACTTTTCTTGGACCTCTCATAATCATGTTTAACCGCTTGATCTTCTCCTTATATTTTCTCATTGAATTTTACATTTATAGATCTTCTAACAAAATTCATTCAATTCATATCCTCATCTAGCTCATCATCGATTCACATTAAATTTGATCTTATCGTCATTTACAATCAATATCTTGTACTTGGTAAACTTGCTTTGCAACTCAGTAACTTTCTTCATTCACTACTCCGTGTCTAACTCATCTTCAATGCTCGGTGATTTACTTTCACTCAGTGTTCAATAACTGTGAGCGGCTTACATAACTTTCTACTGACCGACTCTTTCTATCTTGGTAAAGTAACTCTTTCAGTCATAACTTAACTCTTTGCAATTTCCAACTTGATCAATCAATTATACTAATTTGATAACATCAAATATATACTAGCAAACAACTATATCATCATTACTTCATCATTGTCTAATCTATATTTGTCACCCATTTAACTTCTCCTCTTAAGATATGGTAACATAATAAAAATCCATTAATCAATTGATTGACATTAATGACAAAACAACAACTAATCTAACTATTTCTACAATCATGATACTCAGTATCACTTGGTCTTCATCATCTCCATGAGATATTCATCAGTTGATTAACACTTTCTAAAGCCAAGGAAAGATAGTAGTGTAAAAGGATATATTGCAACAAGTGGAAAGAGACCCTTGGAAGAAACAAATCCATGTTACAATATATCTACCTCCAAGAGGAGTTATGGAACAAAGATGTCATCTTCAAGACAAAGAGACAGGGAGGAGAAAATAATTTACCTTTCAGCCCCTTGTTGCTAGGTTAAATAGGGATTCTTGATAGAGGATGACACACTTTAAGCCCCCAAGTAAGGGAATTTTTTTTAATGGACAACCTTTTGCACATAAATAATAAGTTGTGATAAAGGATACAAACCTCGTGATAAGAGATAATCCAAAATCAAGATTAAAAAATTCATATAAGAAAATGATGTCATATGATTAACAAATGTCACTCCACCAAGGAAACTGGGTCCTCGGAATGAAAGAGAAAGATGAGAAGAAAACACCTTGCCTCCCAATCATGAAGGAAAGGGAAAAGATGACACATTAATAATTCTAATGTTGATGATCAATTGTAATA
Source organism: Thuja plicata (assembly GCA_018584345.1). Classification (NCBI taxonomy): domain Eukaryota; kingdom Viridiplantae; phylum Streptophyta; class Pinopsida; order Cupressales; family Cupressaceae; genus Thuja; species Thuja plicata. Next base: position 66,239 of record MU224578.1, read on the forward strand.
GAAATACACTCCCAAGCAAGGAATGGGTTGTGAAAAAGAATAGAAATTCTTGTGCAAATAAAAGTAAGTCTTTGCAAGGAAGGGCATCACTTTATACTTAATACAATCAACAAAGAGATAATGGATCTTCTTTGAATAATAAGGAACAAGAGGACAATGCATTAAGTATCCTGGCTGATAGACCATTTATAGTAGATATGTGCTTTCAAGCATTAAAAAAGGTTATAAACAAGAATGAAAATCCTTGTGCAAAAAAAAAAATTCCATGCAAGAAAAGATATCTAGTTATAAAAGATACAAGTCAACAAAGAGGAAATCGTTCCTTTGAAATGAGAATGAAATAAAAAAGGAAATCTTGCCCCCATGTGGAAATACAAGGAGAGAGAGACCTGTTATGCTTCTTACAATGAAATATGGAAAAGGAAAGCATGACATCGTACAAAAATAGAGCCCCCAATAAGGTGGAACCCTAAGATCATATGATGTGGAGCAATATAATAGGCACAGGGAATGCTAGTGCACATTTTTAATATCAAGAAAGTGTACGAGATTTGTTGTTAAATAAATACGACATATATCTACCAAATATTGCACATATTGCTTAAATTTACTACAATCAACAAGAGAATGTGTATTTCTATAATGAAAAAGATAAAGGAAATCACCATTATGAGATTTTTTATTCTTTGGAAAATGTGAGAAAGAAAAACAAATTTTAGTATCAAACTTAAGACTCTAAAAAATTTTCTTATCCAAATCCAAGTGATCATCAAAAGAGGGTTAACAATACTTGGAGTTGGTAAACGGATTCTTAAAAAAAGATGTTGAGGTTGTGAGGAAGAAGAATAAATAGGATTTGAAGAAGGAAATATGTTGGCTTAAGGTATAAATACTAGACCATGTCTAGTGACTTGTGTAGGAGGGTTTATAGGGACTTTCATACCTTGTTCATTAATGCCAAGACCTTGTCCACTATAACCTTGTTGAGAAGTAAAGCCATATCCTATGTTATAATTAACTTTTAGTTAAGAAATAGAAGGACTTTCATCTTGAGGGTTGTGAGAATGTGTAGTATAAGGAGAAACACTAGGAGGATTGGTACTGTTAGGGAGATTAGTAATCCTACCAATATTCTCATTATTTTTGGGTTGGGAAGAAGAGAAAGGTTTATCAAGATCTTAATCCTTAATCAATGTTATCTTAAGGGATATATCATCAAGCAAATGTTGGACATCCAGACTATAAAAAATGCTTTGATAAAAGTAACAAGTTCTAAGAGATGGTAAATAAGTGCATAAAATAGCTTCCTTAAGTTCTTCTATTAAGGTATATTTATATGAAGAGGATCTAGTATGCCCTAATGTGAGATTAGAAGGATGATGATCCTTATATTCATTATCTAAAGACACCTTAGGAGAAGGATTAAGGTTGCTTATGGCAATTCAATATTTAGATTCATCATTTTCAACAAAGACCCTTATGTAATTAATATATTCCATGCATTTAATTAAAACTTTTATGAGAAAATTACATGCAATATGGATAAAAGTATTGAAAAGTGATTTGTAAGAAGGAAGAACATTGGAAATCCTCATAATTCCATATGCTAGAATACCATGAAGGATTGAAAACATCATGAAATTCAAAAATGTGCTGTCTACATCATGTGATTGATACATAGAAGTAAGGAGAAATGTAATAGCATGAGTGACAACACATCAATCTAATTTAGTAAATGTCATGATAAAAATGAGAGCTAGCTAAATTATATCTAATAATACAAATCAAAATTGGAAATTTTATGAGTCGGGTTAACCAAAATATAATAAAGAAATAGTGATAAGGGGGATGGACCTATATCTTTAGTCACATTCAAAAGAAAGATGGCTCACTAGGGTCAAGAAGGCCCAAGTGATAAATGGGTTCAATGATCCTCCACTTATGTAGAAGATGATTGATATGGGAAATTGAGTGATGGATATAAGATATAGGACAAAACAATGAAGGAAACTAACTTTCAACAAACATAGACTAGTAGAAATGAGACAAACACATTTTTCTATAAAAAATAGGATCTTGAGATAGAGACTAACATGCAATTTCAATTTGGAGAAAAGTTGGAGGAACCAAGTTGTAAGTGGAAAATTGGTTCAAGACCAAGTTGTAAATGGTGACTCCGTCCTGGTGTTTTTTCCTATTTTAGTCTCAAATTGTAGCCAGGGTCCTATACTCTCTAGATCTAGTCATGAAATTAACACCACCTATTATTGCGCACAAAAAAGAGGGAGATTATTGTGCAGAGAGCAGTTTTCCTTATTTAAACCTCAGTTGAGGAATCAACCTTAAAATTTAAGTGAAATATACCTAAAAGAAAAGTGTGTTGATGTAAGTAGAAACTAGATATGAAACATAAAGTGTCTTATACCTCAAATTAAATCATGAAATACATGCCTTTCACAATGAATGTTGTAGTTTTCCACAATGCTTTGATGGAGAAAGGAAAATGACTTGAAGAATTAAAGAATTCAATGCTTGGATGCTTATGGATGGAGAATTATGTTATGATCTTCTTCCGTGATGGTAGTATCCCCTACTTGGCCTTCAATGAGAGAGAGAAGTTTTATCCCATGGAAAATATTGACTTGGAAATGCCATGGAATGCTTGATATTTGCCTTAGAAATTTTGACATGCAAAATTGTAAGAGAGAGCTTGAACACCTACCATATCCTACTCAAATGTGGAGAGGTAGATTTCTTATATGTATTTTTGGAGCTCAAAACTTGAAGAGGGTAGATGGGGATTCAAATTTACCACTTAACCATTGAGATCCACCCTCGATTTAAATTTCGAGGTAAACATGGGGGACCAAGTTAGTAGTGACGACTTTGTTCCACCAAAAGGCCTAAAAATTTGGTCCAAAGCTCCCAATTGGAGCAAGGATGTCAGAATGATAAGAGAAATTATGGATAGAGCACTAAAACTTAATGTGGGATCCCATACATGCAAAATGGGGCCAATTTAAATGAAGAATTAAATAGTGATACAAATATAAGATGGTACACCTTCAAAGTTAGATTCCACTTATAGTCAACTACATTTTCTTGGGGTACATTGAATTAAAATGAATACAATAAATTCTATGATAAGAAATGTTGGTAGCATTAAATCATTTCACCTTTTGTGGAATCATTAATGCACTTTCCAAAAATCAAGATGATACACCATATCAATGCACTAGCTACATAACTATTTTTTTGGTCGGTAATAATATTAATTTTATTAATAATACAAGGTTTACAAAGCACATCATTAAAAGTAAGAACAAGCATTATCAACCAGAAACCTCACCCTGTAACCATCACCACCATCAACCAAAATGATGGTTCTCGCCCACAACCTAAGAACCACCCTCAAACACATACCTCAAGCCACTTAGAACCCCACATGGGGTCTTCACTAAAGGGGCAATACGCTATCACATGTGTTCATATCGGGGGGTTTAAAAATGGAAAAACGGGGCAATAAATTGCCTAAATAGGGGGGAGGGGGTTTTTTGGGGTGGGGGTTTATATAAGAAAATAGGTGTGGGGTGTATTGGAGGGGGTGAAAAAAAGGGATTTTGGGGCAATATTTTAAAAAAATAGGGGGATCCTTTAGTATGCCACGAACACACATGCTGTGATTCAGGTTCACTAAGTAAAGCCTCCGTGGACCCCCAAAACCCACGAATAGAAATCAAATGATAATCATGTAAAAACATATAGTTCACATGTGACACTCAAAAAAACTAGAGGCACATTTCAAATGCAAACAATGAAACCCCTCCCTAGGATGACAGAAACTAGGGAAATCAATGCTCGTATCAAAATTCAACCAAAATTAACCTCCACCCATCCACTAGAAAGCCCCTATTTACCCCATCTCTCCCCTCACGTACCTCAGTTGAACTAGAAGCAGTGTGAGTAGTTCTCTTCAACTTTTATTTTCTTGATACTCTCATCTACACATAGAATAATTCTATAGCTTGAGTTGCCACAAATTCTTGTCGGCGCAAAGCAAGCTTCAATTCCTCCCATGTAGTGAGGACCTTCATTCTGTTATCAACTTTATCCACCCCAAGTGGCCAATGGATGAAAGGAATAATCCCAACTCCTTCATTCATTGGGGATCTTCTCTGCCTTTAGGCACATCAAGACCAACATCTAGAACCACCCAATCAAAAACATAGACAATCCCATAAAGCATATCTTCCTCGAGAAATGAATGCAACACCCATTTGATGACATCCTCACTCTCCTCCACCTCCAAACCCCAGACAAACACTAACAAAATGATGTAAATGTTTAGCTGATAACAATGTTTTGTATCAATAAACTCCTTCCCCAACATCTCCAACACAACCTTCACCACATCCTTCTTTTTGCATTTTAGGAGTCACAACAGTCTTTAAGATGCCACTGGGCCAAAAAAACCTTGCTATTGTTGAGTGGTAATCAGGGTAAAAATTGTCTACATGTGTACCAAGCCACCAAAACACCTCACCACACTACTCTGCCAATATTGACACCTACCACATTTAAAGAAATCCACACACACTCTCATCCCATCACATAGTCATTCCTCGCCTCACAATAAATTCACTATCAGCCACTGTTGGGAAAATGTTGTCAAACCTCAAGTGAAAGATAACAAAAATATTCCATCCATACCTCCCCCTCATTAGAGAACATCGATTCCCATTTGGAAAAAGTGTTAGCTACCTCATTCCCCTACCTACGAGTGTGAAAAACCTTAAACTCTTATGATCATGAACATGTTATCATAATTAAAATGGTATGAAAGGTGTGGTATCATAATGCAAAAAAATTCATCACATTTTTGTAAATTGATGTGACAAGATTGCTATTTATCGAAAACAATTTTATGGTGTTGCCAAAAAAGGCTACTTCTAGTACATGTCAAGTTTGTCATTAGTTTTTTGTAAATAGGCATTTCAATTTGAATTAACTTAACATATATTAAAACTAGAAGTGCAAATATGAATCTATACATACCTTCAATCACACAAGCATCCATAACCATGTACACACTCCTACAACATCATACTATTCTAGAGCTTGAGTTAGATTTGTTGATTTTAGATCACCCCAATTTTGAAGATTTTAGAACTCTAGAGATAATATTTGAGTTACCAAATCTAGAGATCATCTTGGATTTATCAAATAGGTATGTCTATTCTATGCTAGATTAGAATCCTATCGATTATTCAGAGAAGAACCATCAGTCATACTTTTAAATTATTCTTAGGATTGTTATCTCAAATTTTAAATGCTTAACTTTTTAATTTTATTTTTTTGATACTTATTATGATCAAACAAGAACTTCACACTCATTAAAGAACGATCTTTCACCATGTAGTGCTCAATGTAACTCTATAACTCTACTATAAATTCCTTAAATGTTAGCTTATGGTATACCCTAAATTTATGAAGGTTAATCAAAAGTGCTCTTTTGCTTCCATTTGTTGGAAGCAATTGTGCTACTCCATTGTTAAAAAATTGAGCTATTTCATAGGGATACAACCATCTTGTATGTAGCTTGTCTTTGAAGTCTTGACATTTTGAATCATAGAGAAAACCCCAATCTCTTCATGCAATAAAATAAAGGAAGTACTATAAGACATACATAAAATGAAAGATGAATATCCAAACCCTAGTTATATATGATACAAAAGATATTCAATTATTAAAGCTAGATTTAAAACCATAATAATGAAGGATAAACCTTGAATTGTGTAGAAATATTGAGTTCACCATTTTTTTTTGATCGGTAACATTTTTTTATATTCATTGATAATAAAAAGGGATTACATCAGTATGCCAATTGCAAGTTGGCCATCATATTAAAAACATATTTCATCCCTACCCCACACACATATATGGATGTAAAACATGAGAAAGGGCATTAATACATATAAAAAAAAAAAAAGTCCAACACACAATATCACAAAAAACATTCAAATGCCCGAGTAATGGCCCCATCCACCTCCTCCAACCTTTTGTACTTAGTCCTTGAACCACTGAGCCGCCTCCTTCCTCGAGAAGTTGGGGATGTTCCGGTCATCTTGAACTGACCTTGGCTTGCCCTTTGAGCTGGCTCCCTAGCGATTCATGTTTCCCTTCTCACTTGTGCCCACCTCTTTCTGCTCCCTCCTCTCGAGCTGGTGTCACAGCTGCTGTCCTGGTGCTAACACACTTTTACGGGGCATCGACTTCATAAAACCGTTCTTTTCTTCCCCTTGCACCCAAATGCATTCCTAAAGGAACGACACAATATTCTTCCAACCTTTCTCCGCCTTCGGTACATGCACTCCTTGCGGTTTTGCCGAAGACCAGACTATTAGAGGTTGGACCGAAGTATCTCCTCCCCCGATTAGCCTCCATGGCTCTTGCTCCATCTCCAACCCTTCCCCCAACACTACTCTGTCCACAATTTCCTCCATCCCCTGCAACCATTGTGGGTCAACACATGAAGCCATCACCCTTTTGACTTCCTCCTTGGATTCACCCACTATCAATACTAGTGCCACAAAGAGCGAAGCTACATCCAGATTGGAGCATCTCCTTTAGTAGGAGTCCATATACTCCACTCTGAGCATTTGTTGTATGCCGTCCATGAACTCTGAATCTTCAAACATAAAAATGTTCCTCAGACGCCTCGCCATGATCTTCCACTCATACGATTGTGTCTGGCTGTCTGATTCAAGCGTGAAATTTGCCTCCATCTACTCCTCCTCGCTAAAAACCTTGTGATTTGATCACTGTTTTCCACTTTGATATCACACCCTTCAAACAATCTGGAAGGATTTGCTTCACGGGGTGCCAATAAATAATTGCACTTGCTGTCGTGTGTCAGTCCATGAAAAATCTTGAGTGCCGTCGGGTTTAATGGTTTATTTCTACTCCATTAATTGGTTAATATGCTTTAATTGGGGTGTGCATTTTGTTTCACTCTTTTTATTCCAAGTCAAGGCTTCTAAGGTCTTCGTAAATTTCATGCTGAGTCCCCTATGCGACATTTGCACCCAGATTGGCTAGCTTGTCTGCCACCTTATTAGCCTCTTTGTAAACGTGGGAAACCTTGAAGTCCTCGAACTCTTGTAGGAGGCACCTGATTTGCTTGATGTGTTTGTCAAGATGCCACGCTACCAGTTTTCCTCTTGATATCCCATTAGTGATTATCTCTGAGTCCCCTTCAAGGTGCACTATGTGGATTCCCAGTTTGGCTCCTAATACTAAAGCCTCTTTAAACGCAATACATTCGGCCACATTATTTGTACCATCCTTCAGTCGTTTGGCCACAAAAGCAAGGATGTTTCCCTGATGATCTCTTGCTATACAACCGCATCTAGACACCCCCGGGTTGCCCCGAGTGGTACCATCAAAGTTAATTTTCACCCATCCTTCCTCTGGTGGCTGCCACCATACCTCCTTCCTTTTCTATTTAGGATTAACCCTTGATCTCCCATTAACAGGCATTGAGTTCACCATTTTTAATTTAATGGAAAATAATGTTTTTAAACTATGATTTTCACCTGATTAATTAAAAATAATAAGTTCCTAAGAAGTATAAATAGGATGAATATCAATGAATATAGTAATTAATTTGAGAATTAAATACATTAAATGTTATATTTTTTTGAAATCCCAAACAATGGGAAATTTTACAAATGATGTGAAAAATCGATTCATCAATGTATTATAATTGTCTAGGGTCTTGTTAGAGGAATGCCTAAGAATCTAAAAATTGACTCTTCTTTATAACGGTTTAGATTAGTGCCATTAGAAGCAAACTTAGAATACAAAGGTGACCCTAACCCATGCAATTGAATTGAAAAAAAATGATAATTGTTGTGGATGCTCCTTGGCTTGATATATATATTTTTAGAAATTGATGCTGATAGACATTTTTAGGTTATTTTTTAGATAAATATTTATTGTGTTTGATCAAGCTCCTAGATAAAAGAACAAAGACAACAACTATTACATAATATACTCCTAGGATAATGAGTTTTTATCTTTTTTCAATTGATATCGAGATGTCTTCCTAGATGATTCAAATGAATGAAGATTAGGCCTTATATACACTACCTTGGTATGCACTTTAGAAATAATTTGTGCTTTGATAAGCTCATTAGAGCTAGTAAGTGAGAGTAACAAATGCTAAAATTTTAAATTCAAATATAAAGTTTGGTTTCTTAATTTTTTTTGCATGAAAATAATTTCAAATGAATTCCATGTATATGAATATAAATTGAATTGATAAATAGCTAAATAAGAATCTCAATCATAAATATATAATGACGAAGAAGAATGACATAACTATTTAGTTTTGACCATTGCAAACTTTAATAACACCAAATGCTTTGAGTTCTATACTAGATCATTTAAGCAGATTAATACTTTTAACCTTTTCTAAGATTATGTTTTTGAAGTGCGTTGTGAGTCTTTTACTATATACAAATAAGAGTGAATTAGATAAGCGAGTTTGAACTCAGAGGTTATGTGTTATGGAGTGTTTTAATCTATTATATTATCTCAAGAGTTTGATAAAATAAAGGGAATTGCCATGTTGATGATGTTAAGAGCAGGTGACATATTCATACAATGAAAGCTCAAAAAATGTGATTTGAGAAAATAAAAGAAATTAAAGTTATTTTCTTTGTATATTCTCATGGAGTGTGCATGTCAAAGGATGGATGAAAACATGCAAAGATGTTTGGTTAGGTGCATTCCTTTATATGGACCCTGATATCTTTTTTATATATGAGTTTTTACTTTGCATGCAAGCTTGTGTATGCTCGTTTACTTACAAATATATGTTCATTTAAGACTCGCACGAACCCTAAAGTGAGAAGCATTATTCTTTAGTTTTAGATCCATTTTGAAGGAATTATTTAATACAATTACATTATTAAAAAGTAAAACAACCTTATACAAAATTGAACTCATTTGTCAATCCTTCACCCATGTATCATTACACATGCTTCCAAATATTTGACCACGCCATTAGAAATGGAAATTAGAGTACAAATTTAAGATGACACCAAATTTTATATTTATTACTACCAAACGCGTCTTAGTGTGCATTGGGTGTGTTGAAGAGGTGTGGAAGGTCATTTACGAAAAAAATTGGTCTATTTTTCACATACAATAATTCAGGAGATGAGGTCAATTGACAAGCCATTTAACAAGTGTAGATATACGGGAAGAGAAAGGGAGAGCAAGGTAAGATAGAGAGATAGACAATGGGAAATGAAGTGAGTGAGAGAGAGATGGGGAGAGATAGCTAGAGGTGGAAAGGACATAGATAAAAGAGGGTGAGAGAGGGAGAGAGAGAGAGGGAAGACAATGGAGAGAGAGATAGAGGTAGAGAGTGAGGGAGAGGGAAATATATAGATAGAGGGCGATCTAAAGAGATAGAGAGGGATATGGAAAGAGATAGATAGGGAGATTGAGCTAGAGATGGACAAAGATACCAATATAGAGAGATGTAGATAGAGTTGGAGATAAAGATAGGGAGATAGAGGGAGAGGTGGAGAGAACTAAGGGAGAGATGGGGAAGGAGACATAGAGTGATGTAGATAGAAGGATAAGAAGAGAAATAGAGATAAGGAGTTAAAAGTAGAGAGATATGGATAGAAAGAGATGGAGAGAGGTGAGGAGATAAAGAGAGAAATATAGAGATATAAATACAAAGTAGGAGAGATGAAGGAAATAAGAGGTATAGACATAATAATATATAGATACAGAGGGGGAGAGAGATAGGAAAATAAAAATAGAGGGGATAAGAGTAAGAGAGAAATAGAGTGACATAGACAAGTACTAGAGAGAGATATAGAGAGAGGAGAATAGAAAGAGATGGTGAGGGGAATAGATAGAGAGATAAACATAGACACAGGGAGGGAGAAATAGGGAGAGAGAGAACATGTAAGAGAACATCTATGATAAGATGATTGAGTTTTAAATTTTCTTACACATGATGTTGGAAGATGAGTAGGGGAAAGGGACTAGTAGTGGCTATATCTAACTTCACGTGCTTAATTGAGGTAGCCAATGATATCAGATTTTAACAATTTTTTTAGCTATTTCTGTATGCGACTTAAGTGCTTAAGACTAAGTTTTCGGCTTTTGGCCAATAACGATGCACTCTACAGGAGATGTTAGGTGTGAAAGGGTCAAAAAGTGATATACTTGACCCCATTGCACCAATAACTGCTCACTCAAATCACTAGTACATGTGGACAAATGTAGTAGTGGTTAACAAATCTTTAGTAGTGGTGCACAAATGAACCAATCATGAATCAAAAAAGCTAAAAATGATTAGATCGCGAGCCACTATTTATCCCTTTCCACTTATATGTTTAAAATACATAATAAAATTTCAAAATTAAAAGTTCACATCATGAAAAAGTGTGGCTGCTGGGATTCGAGCCCAGGTCTCCACGGCCACAACGTGGAATTCTCACCACTAAACTACAGCCACAATTGATTTTGACTGGTGAATTGTATTATAGATTTAGTTGGCAGAATAAATTTATTTTCTGTTTTCCGGTTCTTAGTGGAGAGCAATGAGCTTTCTTTCTGCAATAGCGATTGGAAATTTGCACTCGACAGCAAACTCAGAGATAGTAACTTTGCACAGTCCTATTAGCTCTGTTTGTTAGAATGTCCTGCTAATGACGCGGAGGTCGCAGGTTCGAGACCTGTATAGGCCACTTTATCTGCTATTGTAATACTGTACATGGCTGCAATCGTATCGGTGATGCTCTTACCGGATAAAAAACCCTTTATCTGTTACACCCAAGTATAGCTTCATTATGGCCAAATTATAGATCTCGCTTCCCCTTCTCATAAATCGGGAATGGTAGATATCTTTGCAATTGTGTTACTCCGTTGTTGATAAATTGTTTAGGGCCTTGATAGAGAAACACTTAAGAATCTAAAAATTGGCTCTTCTTCATAATGGTTTAGATTCGTACAAGTGGATTTAGAATACAAAGGTGAATCTAACCTATGTAATTGAATTGAAATTTTTTTTTTATAATTGTTGTAGATGTTCCTTCGTTTGATATAATCTTGTTTACAAAATGATGTAAATAAAATCTAAGAATTTTTTTGACAAATATTTATTATGTTTGATCAAGCTTTTAGACAAAAGATCAAAGATAACCATTATTTAAATGAATGACCATCACTTCTTAAATACCTTGTTGTAATTTTGAAATAATTTGTGATTTGATTTGTTCATTAAGGCTAGTAGGAAAGAAAAACAAGAGCCTAAATTTGAAATTCAAATTTAAAAATTTGGATTCTTAGTTTATTTGCATGAAAATTATTTGATCAATTCTACATATACAAATTTAAATCAAATTGCTTACTAACTGAATAAAAACCTCAATTGAATATAATTGTATAATTTTCACCATTATAAATTGTAGAAATCTCTTGTCATTCATATTAATATTTTTAACCTAACTGCTTTCCATTTACATAATAGATTTTGGAAATCACTTATCATTCATATTAATATTTTTAACCTAAATGTTAACATATTAAAAAAATGTTTGTTTTAATCTGTCATATTCTCTCAAAGTTTGAGAAGATAAGAAAGAATTTCAATATTGGTGATGTTAGGGAAGCTCATAAAATACCATCATGTGGCTGCTGGGATTCGAGCCCAGGTTTGATAGCGCAAGTTCGAAGAGCTAGGTAAAAATTTTAACAATTTGAGAGTGACTGTTTTCTATAAATTATTAAATTAATATAAAAATCAATAAGAAGGCCTATTAGCTCAGTTGGTTAGAGCGTCGTGCTAATAACGCGAAGGTCGCAGGTTCGAGACCTGCATAGGCCATTAGAGCAATTTAATCTCTCTGTAATCATTTTGCTAATGGTTTTACACTCGGATCAAAATCTCCCAATCTACTGCAATCAATCAAATTTTGAAAGCTAAATTGTACCCAAATTTTGCTTCAATATGGCTAAATTTATCTTTGCAGCAATAACACTACCGGCTATGTTCTATGATGACAGTCTTTTTTAATTTCTGGTATGTAACAAAAGCTGGATTACTAAGTATAATAAGATGAGAAGCATCTAACACCACAAGCAAGTTCACGTCTGAACTACATGTAGATATTTTCATCATTTAATTATTCTTCGCTGATTAATGGGGGATACTATAATTTGATGTACTGTAGGGTGTACCACACACTGTTGCAACTCATGCTTCGGATCATGAAGTGTTAACCAGTCATTTAATGGATGACATCTTTGTAGTCATGGCCTTAACACACTTGTCAAGCCCTTCTTAAGCGGCTTTCAACTTAGAAATGTGTGATTGCATGCACCTTTTACATCTATTGAGCAAGTTGATATTCAAACTACGATTTTCTTGATGATCATTTGTTTCCAAATCAACATTTATAAGTTCCTCTCAAGATAAAAGATATCCAAGAGGCATCCATCAAGCTACAACAAGGGATTTTTTAATTATGAGTTTGTGGTCGATTTTGTGATGATTCATCATGTTATTGTATCAATATTGCATCATCAATCAAGGGTATAGTCATTTTAATTCAAACATTTACTTTAGATTTTGAGATTTTCTTTTCTTGCCATCATTATTGTTGGGTTGATTCCAAACCCAAGACTTGACTACGACAAGCACCTATACAACACAAACACGGTTTACTCTCTCTTGTGTAGGTCCATATATATAGGTGACAGGTCCATATATATAGATGACTGGTGAAAGTTGCAGATCACAGAGGTTTCAGGGTCAAGGTACATAAAATTTCTAAAGATTGCAACACTAGGACACTGACAGTTAGGACCACAGTTCCAAGGACTAGCGTGCCTAGTGCCATAGTCCAACTATTTTTTCCTTGAAGTTGTTAGAGAAAGAATACAAGTAGTATTCACTTTCCAGTCTAGGTTGTACTTGCTTACAAGTGTTTTCAAATTGTGATGCCCAATAAATTTAAACATGGGCTAATCTAGGGCCCCATATCTTACTCTAATTTCTCTTCAGAGTCGAACAACTATTCTATCTGATGTCTATTATGTGAGTGTTCAAACAATTTTTTTCCAATCAAAACATAAAAATCACTCCAAATTTCACACAATTGTTCCAAACACAGTCAAACTAGTCAAAAAACATTAGTCCTAAACTTTATCAAAATCTAAAACATTGGAGATTCAAAACTTTTATTAAAAAACTATGATCAAAACATTGAAGAGACTAAGAACTTCACTTCAACACTGCATTACACAACATAGGTGTTACTTTGCATTACACAACATAGGTCTTAAGTCCATCATTTACCTTAATTTCTATTGCTTTAAACCTAGGTCCTTGCATAGTCAAATCTCAAATCCTTCGTATTAGGTCATTTTATTTCCTTAGTGCAAATCCTTAGCTTGCATTTAGATCCTAAAATTAGATTACGAAAATACAAAAAAAAATCTTAGAAAAAATCCTAGGTTTTTGTTAGGAGATCTAGACCTTGTCCAACTTTATCTTTTATCACCATCAATAAGAAAAAAATCCTAGCTCATTAGCCTAGTGACAGATTAGACTTTTCCAAATTTCATCATTTGTCCTTTTGATCCTCTAAGGTCTCAGTTTATTGCTAGTTTCTTAGGGCTATATCCACTGATTTGTATTTCTAAGGTTTTCAAGATCTCAAAAATTTAAAAACACAGGTTTTACTTTTCATCCTTATTTGCATTTGTCCATTGTCAAAATCTCAAAAATCTAAAAACATAGGTTTCATTTGTCATCCTTATTTGCATTTGTCCATTGTCAAAATCCCAAACACGTAGGTTGCATTTGTTTGCATTTGTCCATTGTCAAAATTCCAAAAACATAGGTTGCCTTTGTCCATTGCCAAAATTCCAAAAACATGGGTTGCATTTGTCCATTGCCAAAATTCCAAAGTACCAAAAAAAGGGTTGTATTTGACATCCTTAGTTACATTGCATTTCATTCAAAAAATTGAAAATAGAAAAACATAGGATAGTCATAGGCGCACATGCAAGTTCAATGGTTGAAATGAGATCTCAAACATCCAAGAGACAACAATAAAGTTTGTCATATCAACCCGTGTTTGGTTCAATGGATGATACAAAAGCGCATTTTAACACAAGACAATCATAGTTCGACCCAATACAACAAGAGGGTAGCATCATGCATTGAGATCTTAACCCAAGTCCTAGTATAGTTCCACTCACAAAAACACAACTAGAAATTTGTATAGTTCAACTAGGGCCACCACCTAAATTTGAACCAATTTTCTTACCAATGAAACCAAGATTCAGTAGTGTTCCACCAATACTTTCATCAAACATCGAACCAAGTATTAATCTAGATCAATTAGGTTATGGTTATGTTCAACAGGGACCATCAAACATTCAACCAATTTTTTATCTATGTTTTGGTTATTATCAACCTGAATCACCATGAAACGTTTGACAAGGGTCATCCTCAAATGTCCAATTAGGGTCATCTTTAGATTCAAAATCCCCACATGAAAGCCATCTTTCTTTAACAAACGTTCCTAAAAAATAAATTAGTAAATAAAAAATGACCCTAGAGTTAGGAAAACTTTGGATAAATTGGTATTTGAAGATCCTCTAGTGTACTTTAGATGTCTTAAAGAAAAACTTATGAAAAAATGCAACAATAAATGAATAAATCAGAACTACAAATGTTTCACACACAGACAAATACCCTTCCAGAAAAAGTTTTAAAAAATCTCATTTTGAAGCAAATAAACACAAATCCTGTTTAAAAATAAGAAATGGAAACGATGCCTTTAGGGAATAGAGCACATGATGATTAAACCTTGGAAATTTCCCCAAAACCAACATTTGAAAAACTTAATAATCCTCTATTTAACATGGTATCACCATCACACCAAATGAACACATATACAAACCTGCACACAATAGTGAAACCAACAATGACAATTGGGACACTAGCAAGTACATTTCAACCCAACCAATAAAGTGTTATTAAAATAAATCAACAACCAATAGAATAAAATACAACCACATTTACTACAGGTATGCCATCTTTGCCGCCCTTAGGGTCAAGTATAGATACACAACAAAGTGCTCTGCTTTGGATAACTTACATTGCAAGTGGATTCTTCAAAGATTTTTCCTCCCAAGAGAATAAACACAAAAATTCAACCAAGTCAAACCCTACCAAGGTTAAGCATACCTAAACAAATGAATTTGCCTCTTATGACTTCAAATGCACCATTTGTGTTACAAACCAATACAAATATGGTAACAAGTATGCCCCTTGATGGATAACAACTAAATGTAGTCAATATGCCACAAATGAAATCAACAAATGTTTCACAACATGCCAATGTAAACATGCTATCATAAAGAAGACTTCCAAGTAGAATAGTGATGCAGAGAGGTAGATTAGATTGGGGTTATTTCATAAAGAAATTGTTCTTGGTTTCTTCAATGGTGTTCCTCACCCAAGTGACCCCAAGTGCCATTATGCCACTAACCTATCACTCTGACCTCTTCCAACTCCCTTACTGTTATAGGGATTCAAGATGGCTTAAGATAAGACTCTAGAAATGTTTAAGTGGTTCTTGAATTCGTACTCCAAGATCTTACCCCCAATCCACACTCTAGGCTCTCTATCCTTGTAGCCTTCACCAGCGAGTTTTTCCCACATAACTTTTTATTTTCCCAAAACACTTCCCAAATAAATTACATATTCAGACACCCATTATCCTTATACACAACATATCGAAAGATTTGGTATTGGTACTTTGGACCAACTATGCCAAAAGCTGACTGCTCATTGTCATGCCACTTTGCACAGAGTCTAGAAATGGTCTAAAACTAAGGACTATCAAATTGGTTTGGAAATAGCACATTTCCCTATGGGGTTTCTAACATACCCTCACCAAATTGCTCCAAAAATTAGGGCCTTCTAGTTTTCACCCTTCCACTCACTTCCAAAACCTCTCCTTCAGGATTGTCCATGTCTTGGACATATACGTTTTGTGCTCCAAACAAAAATATGCCCTCCTTAAGTCAGATCTCTTGCTGCTACACTCTAGCAAGCAATTTCCTCAAGTTTTCTTCACCATCCTTGGTGATCACCACATCAAATCAACTCTTCTACAACATGTAATGTTAGTAAAATGTTGTACATGTTAAATATGAATCATTCCATATGAAAAATCATTAACATTCATGGAATGATGCTTTCACATTATAAAATATATCAAAATTACTAAGGAAAACAACCCTTTAGAGAGGACAGTCAATATAAATGATTGCAACGAAACCTAAGGTAATTTCATAGCATTAAAAAAATGTCTTACAAAACCATAAGATTGTCCTCCAAGCACCAATAAAACCAATGGAACGAATTAGAAGTCAAAACATGCAAGAAGGTTGTGAAAATTCTGGATTTTATTGAAATTCTGAGTAATAGTCTGTACTTCTCTTCATGAGTCCGTACATAGACCTTTCCAAGCATTAAATAAACTCCCTATCAACTTCCCCAACCAATCTGGGTCGGTTGGAGGGATTAGTTAAGTCTAAAAACACTAAAATGCCATTTTCCCTCCTAAATACTCATAACCGTTGGAATTCAAATATTTGAATTTCCAACTTACATTTTATTGCATATTACTATTAAAACCCTATTAACTTCTATCCCAAGAAATTTATTATTTCTTCTAGGACCTAACTGACTCCTCTAAACAACTTTAGATCCCATTTGGCACTATTGGCCACCCTTACATTGTTTTGGTCCTAAGTCCTTTGCCAAGACTTCTAGGACTTATTGTGTGCTAAAATGTTGACACACTTCTATGAATCATTCCATCCAAGGTTGCTCAAGAATGAGGCCTTAAATATCGATCCATAGCTCTCTAGTCATAGAGTGCAAAGATTTGAAATGGAGGCCCTTAGATTGACCTAGTTAGTGCCTATGCAAGTACACCATGAAATGAGAGATTCAATGCATGAAAAATGAGATCTACTCTATATGATTGCAATGCATGAAAAGAAATTAATCTAAATGATAACAATGCATGAT
>MU224578.1:94306-105219 GCA_018584345.1 Thuja plicata
TGTTGACACACTTCTATGAATCATTCCATCCAAGGTTGCTCAAGAATGAGGCCTCAAATATCGATCCATAGCTCTCTAGTCATGGGGTGCAAAGGTTTGAAATGGAGGCCCTCAGATTGACCTAGTTAGTGCCTATGCAAGTACACCATGGAAAATGAGATCTACTCTATACGATTGCAATGCATGGAAAGAAATTAGTCTAAATGGTAACAATGCATGATTATTCTATGAAAGGAAATAGAAATGCAAGATTAATTTATGGAAATTAACATGAATCTAATCTACATGAGTAGCCATGAATGCAAGAAGAAGAAGAGAAGAAAAGAGAAGTTGCAATATCCAAGCTCAAGTGCTCAAATCCTCCTCCAAAATTGCTCTCCAAACCTGCAACATAACAATACTATGAAAACCTAATATGAAAATGAGAAGAAGAGATTTCCTTATATAGGAAAGTGAATGGTTGAGATTAAGAGGCAAAACTAATTGATCAATGATTGAGATTAAGAGGCAAAAACCCACCACTTAGGAAGATGTGATGAAAAAGGGATTTTTATTTAATTTTTAATTTAATTTATTGTCTTTTTCATCAAATAAAGTGCTTTAAGTGGGGATTTTTATTTATTTCATTAAAAGAGGGGTTTTCTTTTAATTAAATAAATTAGAAGAATTTTATTTAATTAAATGGGAGGAATTTAATTTAATTAAATAAGATGAATTTAATTAAAAGGGATATTAAATCTTTTAATTAAATAAGATGAATTTTATTTAATAAAAAAGAAAATTAAATCTTTTAATTAGATAAAAATGATCAAACCTTAGGAAATATTGAAATAATTGAATAAATTACAATTTGATCAAGGAAATTAATTTGAATTGAAAATATTTCAAAGCATTGATTCAGGAAATTGATAAAATGATAAAAATGAGAAATGGGGCCTACAGTCTAGGCGACCATTTTAGGGTGCATACACTTATAACATTTAAATTAAATTGTTTATTACATATTTCCATTATTGGATTTAATATATCCCAATTTACTTTTAGGAATTATTTAGATCCACTGCCTCCATTTGGTTCCAAGGTGGTCTTAGGTGTTTGGAGAGGTGCTCCTGCACCATACACCCCACCTCCAAAATGACTCTTGTCCCAAGAGTGAAGGAAATATGTCTTTTTGCCACCCATTCTCCTAGATGGATGTTTGCAACTTTTCATCTGCAACCTAGCACCCTTCATATGTGTAGTACCTACATTCAAAACATTAGAAACAAAAGAAAAATCCTTGTTCTTGTCACCACCCAAGGCAACCTTGTTTATTCCTGATTGAGGACAGTCAACTTGTGACTGCACAAACTACCCCTTCATCTTCATCTTAGGATCAATTATACCTTTGCTATTGTTCTCAATGGTAATGGAACTATCACCCTTCCTTAGTGATACCGTAGGAAACCACATAGTCCCCACCATAACTCCTTTATTCTACTCTATTTTCTGCTTAACATTCAATGCATTGTGACTGTCACAAACTTCCATGACCAACAAAGTGGTCCTTGTCTTATGATTTGATGCTACAAATCCCTGCACTTCTTTCCTCTGTAAATCAACATAAGTCTTAGAACCAAACACAATGATGTTCCTACTTTCATCAACAAGATGGTTGGGTAGGGGTGTGAGGGTATAAGTCTTTCCATCCTTGTGCACAACATAAACATTTTCCAATCCATAATGAATGGTCTGTTTTGAGGCTTGCCATGGTCTTCCCTAACTGACATGACGACAAGTCATAGGGACCACATCACACAAGACCCTATCATTATACATCCCAATAGAGAAATCAACATATGCTTGTTCCTTTATGACAATGTTTTGATCATTACTGACCCATGATGCTCTATATGGTCTATCAATTGGAAATGTGTGCAAATCCATTTTATTCACCATCTCATAAGACACAAAATTATCAAAAGAACCAGAATCAGCTATCATCTTGCAAATCTTACCATAACTTTGGCAATTGGTTCTGAAAATTGATATCTCTGATTTCTTTTGTTGTTGTATGTCTTCTCCTTTCCTCACCATGAGAAAATCACCCTCTGTATAAGGTTCTAAAACAACATTTGCTTCTTTGTCTTTGGTCTCTTCCTCTTCTTGAGTTAGATTGACTCTCCTTTCATTCTTCCTAGCCTCTCTTTCAGGATATTTGTAGAATGGATGCCCTTCTTCACCACACTTGTAACACTTCCTAGGAAAATTCCTTCCTCTACCATCCATTTGTTCTCCTCTCTGATATGAGACTTTCTCTTTTCCTTTTTCATTCTTCACTTGTCTTGGATTCACTCCCTTTCCCTTACTTGTTTGTCCTCTTGAATTACCTTGCCTCTCTTGCCTTCTCCTAAGCTTATCCTCATATTTCATAGCCAATTTGAAGCACTCCTCCAAGGTTCTAGGTGTAGCCATGTTCATCTCATCCTGGATATTGTATTTCAATCCTCCAAGATATCTAGCCACCTTCTCTTCCACATATTCATCATGAGATTCCCTAATGTCAAGCTTGTGGAATTGCTCTGTATACTTTGAGACATTCATGTCGTTTTGTCTCAGTCCTTGCATCCTCTTATATAACTGGAATTTGTAGTCTTCAGGAAGGAAATTTTCCTTCATCTTCTCCATCATTCTTTTCCATGATGAGATCTTAGACCAACTCTTCTTCACCCTTTCAGACTGCAAGTTATCCCACCATAATAATGCACGTCCTTTCATTCTAGACTTAGCAATCTTAACTTTCATTCTATCTTTAACATCATCACAATCAAAGAAATTTTCAAGAGCACTAAACCAATAAAATAAAATTTCATCATCCATCCTTCCATCATACATAGGAAGTTCAACTTTTACCTTTGAGCCTCCAAGCTTTATTGCCTTCAAGATTCTTTCCAATCTTGCATCCTCAGGATCAACATGTTCCTCTCTTGTTGCTGCAAATCTTTCCTCATCTTCATGGTCTTCTCCATTTCCTTGTTTGTCCACAAGGTCTGTCAACCTATTGAATTCTTCTCTTAATATTCTATTGTCTTCCATCTGCTCTCTTACCAACTTAGCAAGTTCAACATTAGTGACCCTCTGTGGGATCCCCTCTTCTTCTCCTTCTGACATCTCTGAAGAAAAGATCTCAAAAGAAACTCCTCAAATTTTTACCTAGGATGCTCCTAGGATCTGATACTAATTGATGAAGAGAGGTAGATTAGATTGGGGTTATTTCATAAAGAAATTGTTCTTGGTTTCTTCAATGGTGTTCCTCACCCAAGTGACCCCAAGTGCCAATATGCCACTAACCTATCACTCTGACCTCTTCCAACTCCCTTACTATTATAGGGATTCAAGATGGCTTCAAATAAGACTCTATAAATTCTCAACTGGTTCTTGAAGTCCTACTCCAAGATATTACCCCCAATCCACACTCTAGGCTCTCTATCCTTATAGCCTTAACCAGCGAGATTTTCCCACATAATTTTTTATTTTCCCAATACACTTCCCAAATAAATTACATATTCAGACACCCATTACCCTTATACACAACATATCAAAAGATTTGGTATTGGTACTTTGGACCAACTATCCCAAACAATTGTTTGTTCACTATCTACAAGAGGGCTTATTTGGGTGCATTTACAAAGGAAGTACCATTTCTATCTGTTTCCCTAACATGCCACTTTGCACAAAGTCTAGAAATGGTCTAAAACTAAGGATTATCAAATTTTTTTGGCAATATCATGTTTCCCTATGGGGTTTCTAACATACCCTCACCAAATTGCTCCAAAACCTAGGGCCTTCTAGTTTTCACCCTTCCACTCACTCCGATAACCTCTACTTTAGGATTCACCATGCCTTGGACATATAATTTTTCTGCCCCAAACCAAAATATGCCCTCCTTAAGTCTGATCTCTTGTTGTTACACTCTAGCAAGCAATTTCCTCAAGTTTTCTTCACCATCCTTGGTGATCACAACATCAAATCAACTCTTATGCAAAATATAATGTTATTAAAATGTTTTAAATGTTAAATATGCATCATTCCATGAGAAAAAACATTAAAATTCATGGAATGATGCTTTCACATTATAGAATATATCAAAATTACTAAGGAAAACAACCCCTTAGAGAGGACAGTCAATATAACTGATTGAAACAAAACCTAAGGTACTTTCAGAGCATTAAAAAAATGTCTTAAAAAACCATAATATTGTCCTCCAAGCACCAATAAAACCAATGGAATGAATTAGAAGTCAAAACATGCAAGAAGGTTGTGAAAATTCTAGATTTTATTGAAATTTCTGAGTAATAGTCTGTACTTTTCTTCATGAGTCCATACATAGACCTTTCCAAGCATTAAATAAACTCCCTACCAACTTCCCCAACCAATCTGGGTTGGTTGGAAGGCTTAGCTGAGTCTAAAAACACTAAAACACCATTTTCCCTCCTAAATGCTCATAACTGTTGGAATTCAAATATTTGAATTTCCAACTTACATTTTATTGCATATTACTATTAAAAACCTATTAACTTCTATCCCAAGAAATTTATTATTTCTTCTAGGACCTAATTGACTCCCCTAATCAACTTTAGATCCCATTTGGCTCTATTGGCCACCCTTACATTGTTTTGGTCCTAAGTCCTTTGCCAGGACTTCTAGGACTTATAACATTTAAATTAAATTGTTTATTACATATTGCCATTATTAGCTTCAATATATCCCAATTTAATTTTAGGAATTCTTTAGATCCACTGCCTCCATTTGGTTCCAAGGTGGACTTAGGTGTTTGGAGAGGTTGTCCTACACCAAATAGGTTCCAACCAAAAATTCTCAGTAACTTGCTTGGAAGACTAGAGTACCCACAACTAATATGATGCAGGAGCATCTTAGGATCTTGGCAATCTTGCATCAACCAAAAAAATATTCTATTGATCAACCTAGTATTTTGGTCTATGCTTGGTTTATGCTTGTTATTTTGTGTTGTGGTCGTGACACCGTGTTCTTGGCATTGTCCTAGAGCTTATCCTATGATCACATGTCATTTGGTTTCATCATGCGTAAGTTATGGTAGATTCTTCGTGTATCTGTCCTTTTCTTCATTTTTCCAGTTGGTCATTGTGTTTTTCGATTATTTCCTGATCTCCCAATTGGTATTTCTGAGCGCGATCATGCCCACTCATTGATATGTTTGTGGCCAACATTATTGTGTGATAGCATGTCTTAAATTCTTCATCGGAGGTTGTTCCAAAAGATTTGGGTCCTGACCTATTTGGTTGTAATGTATTTACTCAGTTATTAGGGAATGTAATCTTTTCAAGGCCGAATAGATTTTGTGATGACTTTATAAGCTTATGGACTTGTTCCTAAGGAAAAAGATGATCTCATAAGATTATTTGCCTTAGCTTGGGTAGGGTTTGGAGGGTTTTGAGTGTAATCAGACTTGTGTCCTTGGAATGTATGACTGGCATGTGAAACAACATGTTGCAGAACTATTGTAAATGATTTCTGATGATAATAAAAGGTTGAATCTCTTATTTCTACCTATTTGTCATATTTTCTTTCATTGTGTTAAATTGGCTACAAGGGTTGGAATGATCTCCTTGAGGTTTCTCCATCCTTGACTACATCATAATAGTACAACAACAACCACAACAATAACCAATTTTCCAATATATCCAACAACCACAACAAATTCCACAACAACAACCAATGGTCTAATGTGTCCAACAACCACAAAAAATGTTACAACATGTTCAACCAAGTAAACAACAACATTTTCAATATCAACAACATGTTCAACTAGTAACAAAACACCAACAATATGCTCAACCAAATGAACAACATATAACATGTTCAACCAAAAGAATAATTCCAACATGTTCAACCAATAGCACAATTAAAACAACATTTTCAATTGATGACACACTTCCAATAATATGCTCAACAATTAGTGCAATACCAATGATAGCTCCAACCAACTGTGCAATACCAACCACAAGTGCAAACAACTATGTAGTATTAACAGATAATTCAACCCACTATTTAGTATCATCAATCACTACTAGTAAATAAATATCAAAACACAATGGTGGCACAACTAGGTGATCAATCCCATTACACGTCAACCATTAGTACCCCAATAAGTCAATATTCTAAATACTAGGATCAAAACCCATTGATAGGAATGATATATAGACAAAAAAACAATCCAAACATGAATGATAAACCTCAAAAAACCATCGCCTTCAAATGAAATGGCTCAACAAATTGAAAAACCATAAAAAAAAAGTAGAATCCATGTAAATTAAGAAGATCAAACAAGGTTATACAAAGCAAGATATATGCCCCAATCCGTTTGACAAAAGTGTATACATGCCATCTTTCCCCAAGAATTTTGAGGTACTGAAAATTGATAAGGTACACAAATACAAAGGGAAAGGAGACCCCAAAGATCACACTAGGTAATTTTATTCATCTTGTATAGAGGTCGCTTACATTGATATATAACTTATGATCAGGGCAAGCTATGGATTGGTTTGCATGATTACCCCAAAACATAAAATCATGGAATGAGTTAACTAAAAAGTTTCAAACTCATTTTGCCTTTAACATTGACAATGAGATCACTATGAAAGAATTGTGCACTATCAAAAAAAAATACCGGTGAACCTTTCATAACATTCTTTCAAAGATGGCATAATCTTGTTAGTCAATGCCCTTCTGACATTCCTGGAGAGAAACAAGTGAACTTATTTATTGAAAACTTAATCTTGGAGTTGATGTATGGAGTAAAAATCAAGAGTCCCAAAACAATTGCAAAACTCATAAAAAAGGGGACAAACATTGAAAAGGCCCTCATTCAGAAAGAGACTATTAAAAATTTGAAGGATAATAATAATGCAAGCTATTCAAATAATATAAGAAAATTCTGGTCCAAAATTAAGAATGTCACTAACGACGTGTAGTTGATGCAAGAGCAATTAATAATTCACAAACAAAGATAAATCTTAAAGGACCAACTATTCCAGTGACTCAAATAATGAATCAACAACAGCAACAAGATTCTTTAGCAAACATGATTCAACAAAATGAACAATGTAGACCTCCCAGACCTAGGGACACTCCTCCCAAACAATTTACACAATTGAGAGAACCTATTGAGTTGGTTCTTAGACAATTTATACAATTCAAGATGATTCAACTAACTAAGATAAGAAATGAACCAGTAGTTAAACCTGGCTAGTGGAATGATAATGAATACTTTGAATATGACTGCACGAGAGGACATAAGACCACATAATCTTTTCAACTAAAACATCTTGTACAAGAATTGATGACCAAGGATTAATTAAAGTGGAACCCCCCCTGTAGGGTCATCCAATACTGATCAAAATATTTTTAAGACTCCTTTTCTTGACCACGAAAATGGAGAAGCTTTTAGTTTAGGTTATAATCCTAAAATTAATATAATCTACAGTAGAACCCCTGACGATTAAACTATAAATCGTATCTAAGAAATGGACAGTCGTGTCCACAATAGCCATTAAAGGGAAAAGTCCCCAATGCGTAGTAGCTACCCAGTGATCTAAAATCATCCTGCCAGGAGCTCCTCCTAAGCTTCAAATAACGAGTTAATAGAATCTCCTTGATTACCTAGGCAAAACACTTGCACAAATTTCCATCCTCAAATTGCTACACATATCCCCTATGCACAAAGATATCCTAGACAAAGCCTTGCAATATTCTATATTTCCCAGAGATATAATGTAAATCAGTTTCATGTCATGATAGGTCACCTTTCTAACACCGAACACGTTACCTTTATAGAGAATGACATCGCATTTGATTAAAGTCACAAATATGATCCCTTACATCTTCAAGTATTTGTCCACAAATGTAAAATTAGAGGAGTCTTGATAGATGGTAGAGAAATGCATAATATTTACACTTCGAGAGTTGTACTAGCATAGGGATATTCCCTATAACATGATTCTTACACTTTGAGAGTTGTACTCTTACAATTCTTTGGTTTGGATCTTTCCTATAACATGATTCTTGATTGTCCATGGATACATGCAATGGGGGAAGTACCATCAAAATATCACTATTGTTTGAAGTTCTCATATAATGAAATGAAGATTACTACCTCCAAAGATCCCAATCCTTTTCGGTTATGCCCAAATTCAACAAGAAGTGTCGGTTAATAAAGAAGCATCGTCCTCCTGCTCCTCTCAATATGTTTACCCCTTAACATTGTCAAAACTATCCAAAGGAAAATAAAAAATCATATGGAAAACCAAATCCTTTGTAGAAAGAACAAAAAGTCACTATTCAATACACTCCTCCCACCACATTTTCTAGATGGGGTAAATTGAACAAAGAAAGAATTAAAGAAGATCTATCTTCCTAGATATACAAAGATGAGGAAATAATTCCCCCTGTATAGTTACCTATTGAATGGTATGTACTTGATTCAAAATCATGCAAAAGAGGGGATATGGTGGGCATAATGGTCTTGGGGCACAAAAATAAGGTGTTAATGAACCCATCCTACCAAAGATGCAACCAAAGTACAAAGGAATAGGGTTTATATCATTACAAATTGGGTCTTATAGTACTAAGTTTGCCTTGTGCGCAAAAGTGAGCGCCTCTTATGATGATATGACATGTGAGGAAAACCATGTCGAGATTTATTACAATGAATACAAGTGGGATACTCCTAGTACCTCCAATACCTATGTGCTTGATAATATCTTCATCAATCCAAATGACATGCCCTTGGAATGAACATGTTGACGATACCCCTCCTCTTGCAAGAACTTTTCCTTAACCTTAGATCAAAGATTTTTTGGATCCTAATAATACCTCCGTCGTTACCATAATACCTATCACTCCAGTCTTATACTATCTTGATGATAACATGCCCTTAGTGTACCCTCAACTAATAGATTGGAACCAACAAGGACTACCGAGCTTGGATTATTTTTAAAATTATGAAGCTATGGCTAAATTCTTTGAGATTTTAGAGGGCATACCATTGGATATAAATCATGTTTCACTATTGATTTGGATGCAAAAACATACTTTGGTGAGTCAACTCTATCTTCTAGTCATAAAAATAAATATAAAAAAACAAGAAAAAATAGTAAAGAATAGGTCTCTTAGTGAAAACTGCAAGGCACATTCAAACCATGAAAAAGTAACAAGGAAGGACGTATTAGAGGGTGAAAACCTCTTCGAGGCACCCCAAGATGGAAGAGTGGACATATCTCCACCAATTTAGGAAAAAGTACTCATTGCTAGTAGAAATGACATAGGAAATAAATATGGGAATTACAAACAACCCTAATATCATTCATTTTGTCACCTCTTTATCAGAACAATAAAAATAAAAAATCATAAAAACATTTCCTAGAGAGGAAAATAGATTTTTGCATGGTCTTATACCAATATGCTAAGACTTGACCCTAAATTGGTTCTTCATCACTTACTACTACAATCGGGTGTTAAGCCTCTGAAAAAAATTAAGGAAAATGTATCCCCATATTATAATGCTAGTCAAGGTTCAGCTAAATAATTTTTAGATGTGGGATTTTAATCAGACCCATTGATTATGAAAAATGGGTTTCAAACCTAGTCCTAGTTACCAAACCCAATGGAAGTATTAGAATATGCATTGACTCCAAGAGACCTCAAAAAAGCATGTCCCAATGATGATTTCTCCTTGCTAAATATTGACATCATTGTGGACTTAATATCTAGAAATGCAATGTTATCATTAATAGAAGGTTCTTTGAGATACAATTAGATTAAAATAACTCCTAAAGATCAACATAAATTAACTTTCACATGTTCCTGGGGAACATACTATTGGAATGTGATACCTTCAGCCTCAAAAACACTAGAGCCACTTATCAGAGAGAAATTATCACCATTTTTCATGATTTAATGCATAAAATGATGGGAGACTATGTGGATGATTTGTTATGTAAATCACCAATGGTTAAGTGCACCAAGATGGTGAACAAAAAGGGGGTGTAAGTGACATTTTTTTTTCTGAAATTAGGTAAACCTGAACTTCAAAGAGAAATTTGAGAGTCATGCACTCAAAATTAGGAGATGTGCGAAAACTAAGACTTGTATTACTGTGAATCTAGTTTCTAAACTACTAAAGTTTTTTAAAAATGGATAAAATTAAGAGGTTCAATCCCATTGTGCACGAAAAAATATTCCTGATTTTTTTCAGAAAAAAATTACATTGTGTCTGACGTGCACTTCACAAAATTTTAAAGATATAGTTAGATTTAGTATTTTGAAATTTTTTTTGGTAGAATGATAGGTAAGAGTGAGAGCTATAAGTTTTGTAATTTTCTGCTGAGTATTTATTTAAATTTACTAAGCAGTACTTGATTTGATATTACTACAAATTGAATTTGTATACGATGACAAGCAGTGAATACATGTATAAGTAAAAATCCATTCAAAATTGATTACATATATAGTTCTAGGAGAATTTCAAAATTAAGTGATATTGCAAATACTAAGTAATGAGTGAAGCATGCTGGAAGAGAAGGGTTTGCAAAAAAATACAATATTTGGATCAACTAGTGAGAGAAAGACTCAAATAGAACAACCAATAGTATTTAAAGAGAAATTAAATTTGAAGAGGAGAGATTTTTATTGAAGTTAGGGGATATATATAATACACACACACACACACACACATACATATATGCATATATACATACATGTATATACATGTATATATACATGTATACATATGTGTATATATATACATATATATACATATGTATATTCATACACACACACACACACACACACACACACATATATATATATATATATGTTGAAAATATATTAAGTGC
>MU224578.1:111452-128526 GCA_018584345.1 Thuja plicata
GAAGAGGTATACATTGAGCAACCAGAAGGGTTTGTGGATCCAGACAAGAGGAACATGGTATGTAGACTTCACAAAGCCTTGTATGGATTGAAACAAGCTCCTAGAGCCTGGTATGAATGACTTCATTTCTATCTAATAAGTATTGGATTCATGAGGACTAGTGAAAACAATAATCTTTATTTGAAAGAAGATACTAATACTAACACTTTTATTGCTGAAATATTTGTTGATGACATCATATTTGGAGGCAATGATATGTTATGCAAATCATTTGCTGATGAGATGAGCAAAGAATTTGACATGTCTATGTTTGGAGAGATCAATTTCTTTCTTGGTCTACAGATCATTCAACATAGTGAAGGTATTTTCATTACATAGTCCAAATACATCAAAGAAGTTCTAAAAATATTCAAGATGGAAGATTCCAAACCTGTTGGAACACCGATGGCTACTGGATGCAAATTAACAAAGGAGGACAAAATAATAGAGGTAAATCAGACTCTATACAGATCAATGATAGGAAAACTCATGTATGTTGTACACACTAGACCAGATATTGCACATGCAGTAGGAATTGTTGCTAGTTTTACCTGCTAACCCCAGGGAATCACATATGACTGCTGTGAAAAGAATCCTAAGATATTTGAAGAATGCTAAGAAATTTGTCTTATGGTATAGAAGAGAAGACAAATTTGAACTGAAAGTGTTTATCGACGCTGATTGGGCTGGAAATCTTGATGACCGGAAGAGTACAAATGGAGGAGCATTCTTTATGGGTGATAGACTTGTCACATGGATTAGCAAGAAGCAAGGATGCATCTCTCAGTCTACTGTAGAAGCAGAATATGTTGCTGCTATAGAAAATTGCTCAAATATTGCATGGATCAAACAGTTGCTGGAAGGTATGCATATGAAGATCAAAGAACTAGTGATTATTTATTGTGATAACACCAGTGTAATAAATATTTTCAAGAATCCAGTCATGCATGCAAAGACTAAACACATTGCCATCAAGTATCATTATTTGAGAGAACAAGTTCAAGAAAAAGAGGCGATACTTGAATATGTGCAATCAAAAGAACAATTGGCTGATATCTTCACCAAGCCACTACCCAAGGATACATTTGAGTACCTGAGGAAAAGACTAGGGGTCAAACCCATGTCTACTAGTCAGTAAAAGGACTGAAGACTGCATCAGCCATATATTATCAGAATATCATTCATGATTGATGCAAGGATAAAAAGAACTTCAAAGCTACATCTATATATAGAAAGGTATATATCAGAACCAATCACCAGAACATATTGACATATTGATGATGGATAAAGGAAATTCAAGAAATATATTATGGATAGAAGAAATTGTTTGACAGAATGTCAGATATTTGTGAAAATATTTGTTTGGCATTAATGTCAAAGGGAGAGAATGTATCCATATTATCATCTGAAACTATTCATTATCAGATTACTCCAAACAGGGAGAGATCATATCCATAGGGAGAGTATTTGTATAAAAGTTCCAAATACAAGACAGAGACATCAAAGAAGAAGAGAGAGAAATTGACACCAACAGAGGTCACAACACATCAGAAGAAGAAACAGAGAAAGCTACAAGAATCAAATCTAAGCTAACTCAGAGCTTACCGACGGTCAGACATTTTTTCAGTTATCAAAACAAACTGTTTGGTAATTTGATGAATCTCAATAATTGCATTTCATGTTGTATTAGAAATAGTATAGCATGATAATATAGTGTGATGCCATCAATGCTAAAGGGAGAGATTGATGACATGTAACTGATTGAATGTTTGATAATGTTAAGTTGAAGATGATGCAAGACATTAAATCAATTAATGGTTTGTATTGTCATTGATGTCAACTTGATATCATCTGTATGTTCATATACATAATGCCAAAGACTTCAGAGAATCAATGGAAGAGAGGTTGTGCTTTCAAAAATGCATAAAAGTCAACTATTTACTAAGTGACAGACAACACCGACGGAGTGCACACCATCGGTAAAGACAGAGATAAAGTCACAGTGATGCCCGACGAGCAGAAGATAGTGTTGCCCGATGAAGTAGAATCAAAGGATGCCTGATGAGAAAGATCTAATGATTCTTGATGGATGGAGATCCCGAATCCAACTGAAGTTGCACTGACGAAACTGGCAGTTTTCACCGGCGACGAACTACAGAATTGATTGACAGAATAGAGAGATCAGAAAATGACAAAATATCTAGCTGGTAGAGCTTAAAGATAGACTTAACTGGTTATTTTATTTTTTTTATTTGACCACAGTTAAAGCAATTTATTTGTATAGCTGGCAAGAAGATAACTACGAGATAAATCAAGAGTTAAAGCCATAAATCAAATTGGCTGGATTGTTTTTCACGCCAAGAATCAAGAATCAAGAATTAAGGAATATCATGTCTATATAAGAGACAAGCATAATTCATTTTCGCATGCACTTAGATACAGGGGAGTGAATTGAGAGAAGATGCTAAAGAGAAACTGATGAAGGATAAACTTCATGTAGTCCTGATCAATCAAGCTAAGGGAGAGCTAAAGAATTCTGCAGACACCAACGAACAGTGAAGCACAACATCATAGAGCAGAAAGAGTGAAGTACAAAGGAATTGAATTGATTCATTGATCAGAGAGGTAAAGTACATAAATAGATCTGAATATTTGCAATTCAAAGTTGCATTAGAAATAGGTCATTGTGTTTCAGTTTAACCATTGAAGCATTAAGTCTCTTAACAGAGCAGGACTTAAGCATCTTTTATAATTGAGGTATATCCTAACAGATTATCAAAAAGGTTGATTCATGATAGTAGCAGTGGTCTTACCTAAAGCCTATTGACAGTCTAAGAAGGAGGTTGATTCAAGGATGGTAGTAAGATTAGCATAAAGCCTATTGACAGTCTAGAGATTGATTCAAGGATGGTAGCGTAGATGCCAGATACTTAGTGACAACCTATGCATAAAAATCCTCTAACAAGGTCACACTTAACAGTGTGTTTGTAACCTTTAATAGGGTTGGCTCCTAACAGGGCTCAATTCAAAAGAGTGAAAATTTGGGGTACCGGTCCTAGTGGTTTTTCCCTTGACAGGGTTTCCACATTAAAATCCTTGTGTTATGTGTGTATGGTTTATTACTTTATTGTTTTACATTTCACATATGCATTTCTGGATTGATTGGTATAATCTGCATATTTACTGAGTATTGGTAAATGAGGTTTACTGCTTATCGGTAATCAAGGAGAATAAGGATAGATAAGGTAAACTGACAGACAGTAAATTGTTTCAAGTATTTCAAAGGCATACATCTTGTAGGGACTTAATAATCTGAGGTGTAATAATTTGTGGATTAAAGTTTAAAGGATAAATTTTTGAGGCCACTGATTCACCCCCCCTCTCAGTTATTACTAACAGTATCACCCAACTTTACAAATAATTCCACTACATTATTTACTGTGGTTTCTAGAGAGCTAATGAGTGTTGTTAGATGTACTTGGTCAATTGCAATCTTTCTTGCAACATTCTCTAGAACCTTATTCTCAAACTTTCTTTCTTCTTTCTCTTAACCATTTAAGTCTTTATTGAACTTATGGACTATATCAACAAGTTGGTCCAT
Organism: Thuja plicata; assembly: GCA_018584345.1. Classification (NCBI taxonomy): domain Eukaryota; kingdom Viridiplantae; phylum Streptophyta; class Pinopsida; order Cupressales; family Cupressaceae; genus Thuja; species Thuja plicata. The sequence goes on from MU224578.1 coordinate 115,093, forward strand.
AATAGAGTCTTTCTCATTGACTTCTATCTCTAGTGCATCTAGGAATATACCTTTTATATCTTCAAGCACTCTGTTTCTTTTCTTCTCTTCTCGGAGCTTTTGTTGTGTAGCTCTTTTCTTCCATAACTCCCCTAGTATATCCATTTTCTCTACTGTTAAGCTGGATTGATCCCAATTTGGAATCACAATATCTTCCTCAAGATCAATCTCATCAGTATTTACTTCCTTTTCTTTACCTTTGATCTTGGGATTAGGTGAAGGAATAATTTCCTTACCTTTTCCATCCTCATATTTGACCTCAGTATTCAATTGAATTAGGTCATTAACTTTTATTGTACCAATTGTAGACTCAATGCTAGCTGAAGAAACATTTACCTTGTCCTTTTGTGACTCGGTTAGGATTGACCCAGTAGTAGGTGGAGCCTGTTGCTCGGTTCCTACTATTTCAGATGTGGATTTTGTAGCCTTATCCTTGCTTGAAGATAGTATGTTATGTACAAGTGATTGGGGCAGGGATGCCATCACTTCTACTGCAATCTATTCAACATTAGACTCTTCAATTGTCTGTACCTTGGGTAATTCTTCATCATTGGTCTATTGCGGAGGGTCTGTGCTAGGTGCCTCTATCTTATTATCTTCCTTGACTTCAAATATAGACTTCCACACTATTGTAGTAGTCTGCACAACATCCTCTATCCTCTTGTTCAATATATGAAAGGTCATGAACCTTGGAGTGTGATTGTTTTCATATCTGGTCATTGCCTCTTTTACCTCTTTATTTGTCATAGCAAACATGACTTGATTTAAGGTATGTTCCCTTATGTCCTTTTCAGTTTAGACTACAATTTTCCAGGGAATAGAAACTGCTTTGAACATATCTTCAGTCATATGAATCCTCAACTCGGATGGATCATACTTCTATCTAGCCTTTTTCTCTACAACTGCTTCCTCAATCTTCTTCTGTTCATCCTTAGTTCTTGAAGCATATTTCAATGACTTAAGAGAACCCATACCACTGCCTCCTTTCATATCTTCAACCTTCTGCTCAAAGGTAGGTGGTGGCTTCTTGAAGGTAGTTGTATTCTCTTCTTCTTCACCATGCTTTCCTAACTTCAGTTTTCTTCTTGACCTTCTTGGTTTGCTAGTGATGAAGACATGGGTAGAGACCTTTGTTTTCTTCTTGGGGGATATCTTCTTCTTCTTCTTCTTCTTCTTCTTCTTCTTAGGAATCTCAATTCCCAAAGATATTCTTCCCCTTTCTTCTTCATAAGTACCAAAGTATGGTGCTTTGGGATTGACAGGTTCATTCACAAGAGCTTCAATGATATCTCTTGTCTCATCTATGTTAACCTCATATTCAAGAGGTTTCACCCATGCAACCCTAGGCTTGACTACTTGAATGTATACTTTATCACAGTCAACTAGGAATCAAATATCATCTTTATAATCTTCTGCCCCTTTCTTCTTCATAAGTACCAAAGTATGGTGCTTTGGGATTGACATGTTCATTCACAAGAGCTTCAATGATATCTCTTGTCTCATCTATGTTAACCTCATATGCAAGAGGTTTCACCCATGCAACCCTAGGCTTGAATGCTTGAATGTATACTTTATCACAGTCAACTAGGAAGCAAATATCATCTTTATAATCTTCTACCAATTGTTTAGGAATCCTATATCTATTATGCATCTTCTGTATAAAATTCTCAAAGTATCCATCCATGATGTTCTCAAAATTATCTCCTAATTCTACTTTGAATTCATTTATCTGATGGATTATGGGTCTGTCCTTTTTCCATACTACTGTGCCCTTGGAAGGAAAGAACTTCTGAACATAAAAGAATATGTAGACTAGAAGTGAACCAAACTTACATGGATCAGTCTTGGAGTTCTTGCTTAGCTGGGTGAGTTGCAACTCGGCTAGGTCAAATACCAGATTGTTCTTCACCACCTTGTATGCCAAGTCCATAGCTTCACAAGGTACATTGTTTGGTATGCTAGAGCTGTATATCTTGTGAGCAATCACATGAATCCCAAACTTCAATTCCATGTCTGTAACTCCATTTAATCTCATACCTCTTTCGTCCCACTCGGAAAGAGTCTTCTTGGCTAGGTCATCCTGGGGTAGGGTTTTAGTATCTTTTGGTTTGTTAAGCATAGGATACCCTGTAACACAGTGTACCTTTGTCTTGGTGATCTTCACTGGTTGTTCTAGCCATAAATGCATGTTTTGAACATGAATCAGAACAAATATAATCCATTTGATCTGGAAATTCTTTGACATATGCAGGATATGAGTTAAACCCTTAACTTCAATGTGCTTATGCTCGGGATTTATATTCCCATCCATGCACAATGCTTCATATTCTTGTTTAATCTCAATTGTTCCAAGCTCCTGGATGTTACAATGATAGAAGCTTCGAATGTCATTAATCAGTAATACCTTCGAAGGAATTAGGGAATGAGCTGCCAATGCACCTATTTCCTCTACAACTGCTGGATGAAGATTAAACTCTAGAGGTTCACAGACAACATTTCTCACCAACATCTTGGATCCTTTCTTAACCCTGCTGCTAGATGAAGATGCCATAATGCTCAGAGGATTGATCAAACTTCACTTTCAAACAAAAATTTTCTCTGGATTGCTAAGGGCTCTGAATCGCTTTGTAAACTAAAAACTTTGTAAACAATAACCCTTCTGATGTAACACTAGTATTTCTTCTCCCTAGCTTCCTCTAGGGGCTCCTAGGTCACTATATTGACCTACTAGGGTTCTTCAAACAACCCTATCTTCCTCAGGATTCTTCTCACAAGATCCAAATCTCTTCAACTAGTGAACACCAACAATGTAACATCAAAACTCACCATGCTCCCTCCTAGGCTTCAATGGGCCTTTCTTGCTCCATCTCCACAAACTAATCCAAATGGATCCCAAACTCTTCCATGTGGAAAGTTAGTCTTTAAGATTTCTTATTGGAATAATTCCAATGTCTACAAATAACTTTGGGATTGAAACCCTCAACGAGTTCCAAATTCCAAGTCAATTACACCCAATGGAGGGCTACTAACAGTAGGCTTAGTTAGGCTCCTTTTCTGCCATATCTTGTAAAAAATATTAACAAGTTAGAAAAATAACACCATATCCCAATACCCTTTTTCAAGAAACTAAGGATTTTCTAGTTCTTAGCATCCAGAGGTGTCCGTACAATACCTCCTACAAACATGCCTAAAATTCAGGGTTTTAGGTCCTTTACACAGTCTGCACAAGAAATTGATTTTCTTGGATTATAAAACAACTCACCCAAAATTCTCTATGAGATAGGGTTCCTCCACTCAACACACTACCTTCCCACAATGCTTGATTGAAGCAATAAAAGCTTTCAATCCCTCCAAAATGCTCTGCAACTACTGGTGATCCCTAGCCATGCATCTCTGGCTCGCCTAGGGCATCACCTTATAAATAGCTTCCATACTTTATTGGGCCCCTCCTTCACTATACATAATGTACATAGAGTCACCTTCCATAATCCAAGAGCCCATGCAAGTGCCACAGTGGAAAATGGATCTATGATCCCATTTGCATACAATGCTAAATTCAAACCAGCGACAGGATAGGAACTAAAAGATTTTACTAAAGCAACTAAAACTATTCAAATTAAAAAACTACCACCACAAAAAGTCTTATAAAAAAATACATTACCAAAAACAAATCTTACTGTAGCAGATTCAAACCAATACAATATCAAATCCTTACAAAACACAAAAACTGTAACTGTTCTTCAATTTCACAGTCCGTACACACTCTGACATAAACTTTCCAATCCTTGCAAATGATTGAGGATAGCCTCTTATAGTTGACCAAGGAACTAAATCACTAGTTACAAACAGTTAAGAACTAATTCCCTTGAAGTTGCATTCTTGCAACAAATGTTGTCAATGTTGTCAATGACAACATTGACAACTTTTGCAACTTTTTGGATATGCTATCCAAACTTGGTCAAAAGGTGTCCAATCTTTCCCAAATCCCTAATTATGGTGTATAAACATGAAATAGGGCCTTTAGTCCTTTTTTTGGCCACATTTGACACTATAATCATAAAACACCCTAATAGACCTAGATTGGACTCCAAGGTCACTAAGGACCTAAATAGACATCCTCTCACTTCACACACTACACACTAGGACTTTTAGTCCCTTTATTAACCTAGTGGTTTGGCTAGAAACACTACAAGACAAAACATCAAAAGAAGCCCTAGGTTACATTGCATCTTCTAGCCTACCGAGGTGCTCTTGCACCATACTCCCCAAAAAGGAAAGCTATTTCACTCCTGTGGACACGATATCCTCTGAAATGCCCACCTTCTTGAAGTCTGCCTCTGCAATCCATGAGGCCTCTAAAACTGGTCTATCCTTCCATTGAATCAGGTGTTCCATGTAGAATTTATGCCTTGTAGTCTTCTTGACCTTGGAATCCAGAACTTTGTCAGCTACCATATGTGGTTTGGGAGGCAACACAATAGCCTCAACATCCCCACTGATTCCATGACTACCCTGATTGATCTCATCCATCTTCGCTCTGAACTGGATCAAGCCCTGCACACTGAACACCAGAGATATTCTCAAGTCTGATGGTAGGTTTATTTTATAGGCATTAGCCCCATACTTGGCTAGAATCTTGCAAGGTCCCACCCTTTTCATCTGAATCTTGGTAGGGATGCCCTTATGTAGCCTTGATTTGTTCAAGTGAACCATCACATAGTCACCCACCTCAAACTGAATATCTCTCCTCTTTTCATCAAATTTCTGCTTCAACTTTTGTTGACTGTCTTGGATTTGCTTCTTGACTTGTTCTTGTATCTCCTTCATAGTATGGGCGAAGTCCTCAGCATGTCCACTTATATAGTCCATACGTCCAAGATCCTTGAGCTCACAAACACCCATAGGGTGCATGCCATAAACTACCTCAAATGGGCTTCTTCTTGTCATTTTGTTCTTACTATCATTGTAAGCTTATTCTACTTGGGGAATGACCACATCCCAAGTCTTCCCATACTCCTTGGTTAGGCACCTCAATAGGTTACCCAAGACCCTATTTACCACCTCAATTTGGCCATCAGTATGAGGGTGGTAAGCTGAACCAAAAGATAGATTGGTGCCCAATCTAGTCCATAATTTCCTCCAAAAACGGCTCATAAACTTCACATCCCTATCTGATACTATGCTCAAAGGAAGCCCATGAATCCTCACAATATCCTTAAAGAAAAAATAGGCTATGTGGCTAGCATCATTAGTAGTCTTACATGGAATGAAATGCCGCATTTTACTAAATCTATCAACAACTACATAAATGCTATCATACCCCTGCTTGGTTTTGGGTACGCCTATAATAAAATCCATGCTCACACACTCCCATGGTCGTTTAGGGACTGGTAGAGGCTGATACAACCCTGCATTACTCATTCCTCCTTTTGCCTTCATGCAAACAACACACTAATCCACATATTTGGTGACATCTTTAACCAAATTCGGCCAATGGTTGAACCTTTGCACCAGCTCTAAGGTCTTGTTCACACCAAAGTGACCACTGAGAGATCCATAATGTTTCTCTTGTATAAGATTCATCCTCATAGAACCTCTTGGCACACATAACTAGTTAGCCCTCAATAGCAGTCCATTTTGTAAAGTAAACTCTGAGAACTTGCTATAAAAATGGTTTTGAAATTCAACACATACCTGATATGCTTCCCCAAAGTCCTCATATTCCTTGTATAAGTCTTTGAAACTATCAATTCCAATGATATTTAGTTGGACTTCTTGGATTGCAAGTAACCTCTAGCTTAAAGCATCTACCACCTTATTGAGTTGTCCCTTCTTATGCTTTATAGTAAAGGTGAATTCTTGTAAATACTCCATCCATTTCAAGTGCATATTGCTTAGTTTCTCCTGGGTATTTATGTAGCTAAGAGCTTGATTGTCATTAAATACCACAAACTCTTTAGGCAATATATAATGCCTCCATTTCCTAAGGGATTGGACTAAAGCATATAGTTCCAAATCATATGAAGAATATCTCTTCTTTGCCTCATTCAATTTCTCACTAAAGAAGGCAATTGGCCTACCTTCTTGACGCAATACACCCCCTACTACCAACCCACTTGCATCACACTCAATAGTGAACAATTTCTCAAAGCTTGGTAATTGTAGGACAGGTTGAGTGGCCACTTTTTTTTTAACAACTCAAAGGCTTTCTCTGCTTATATGGTCCACCTAAACTTAGTTTTGATCCTGCCCTTAATAGTATCCATCAATGGTGCACATATCCCACTGAAATTCCTAATAAACTTCCTATAAAATTATGCAAGGCCATGAAAACTCCTTACCTCTGTGGTTTTGGTAGGCGGAGGCCAGTTTAGGATAGTAGCAACCTTGTCTTGGTCCATCTTCAAAGACCCTTTGGACACTACAAATCCCAAATACACTAGTTCTTGTTTAAAGAACTCACACTTTTCAAGGTTGATAGCCAATTTATCTTCATGGAACCTCTTCAATACTACCTTTACATGTCTGATATGCTCCTCTCTTTTCTTTCTAAATATTAGTATATCATCAAGATATACTACCACAAAATTCCTTGTGAAGTCCTTGAGCACCTCATTCATGAGCCTCATGAATGTTCTCAGAGCATTAGAGAGGCCAAATGGCAGGACCAGCCATTCATATAACCCATCTGTGATCTTGAATGCAGTTTTCCATTCATCACCTTCCCTCATCCTGATTTGGTGAGACCCACTCTTCAATTCCAACTTGGTAAAGTACATTTCCCATCCAAGGCAATCCATGAGATCCTCTATCCTAGGTATAGGGAACCTATACCTTATTGTGATCCTGTTTATAGCCCTTGAGTTTGTGCATAGTCTCCATTTTCCTCCCTTCTTGGATAAATACAATCGGGACTGCACAAGGGCTAATACTCTTCTTGATCAAGCGTTGATCCAAGAGTTCCTGCACTTGTCTAGCTACCTCCAATTTATGATCAGGAGTAAGCTTGTATGATACCTTATTGGGTAGATATTCCCCTAGCACAAAGTCTATTTGGTGACTTATTACCCTCTTAGGTGGTAGGGTTGCAGGAGTGCCATCACTCACTATGTCCTTGTACTTCACAAGAAATTCTTGCACCTCTGGTGGTAATGGCTCCTTCACTAGTTTTTCATCCTCCTTGGGTCTTAGCACAATGTCATACCCCTCACTCTCATCACCCTTGATATCTTTCACAAACTCCTTCCCACTACACAACATCACATTAGGAGTATTTGACTTTGGTTCTTTATCTTCTAGAAAATACTGAATCTTGAAAGTCTTTCCTCCTTTCTTGAAGGTGATGGAATTATCCATCCCATCATATATTGCCCCATTATCAAATTTCCAAGGCCTCCCTAGTAGCAAATGGAAAGCATCCATTGCTAGGATATCACAAAGTAGTCTATCCTTGTATCTTGCAATTGAAAACTCAACCCATGTTTTCTCATTGACTAGTACACTTTGGCCTTTGTTGAGCCATGTCACTTTATAAGGATTCACATGGGGTATCTTGGCTAGCTTGAGTTTCACTACTACCTCCTCTGAGATGATATTATCTATGGATCCAGAGTCCATAATCACTTTACAAACCTTACCAAGAATTTTGCATCTGATTCTAAACAAGGCCCTCCTATGTTTGGGCTCATCCTTGATTGTTTGTCATATCAGTACTCTCCTGAAAATCAAGTTATCTCCCATCTCTGAATCTAGATGGTCAATCTCAGGTGATTTTACACTTGAAGTGTCCTCACGAGCATATGATACCCTTTTGTCACTGTTTGTTGTAGAAGGTTTGTCAGAACATCTATAGGCTGGATGGCCTAATTTCCTACAATAATAAAACTTCATGGTTGCAAAGTAAGAACTAATCCTACCCCCTCTTCCTCTGCTAGGACCACCATGACTACTCTTGCCTCTATTATAGCCTCCTCTTGAACTACTTTCAGACTGCTTCTCTATCAACTTGTTCTCTCCTCATGACCTTTTCTCACTACCTCTGCCTTGGTAGCCTCCTCTTTGACCCCTTTGGTCTCTTCCTCTACCTCTATTATTCTTGAAACTAGAGTCACCCTTCTTCTTGTTCTTTTCCTCCACTCTTATGGCCAACTGATGACACTTTTTTATTGTAGTTGGAGTCCATAGGCTAATCTCCTCTTGGATGTTCCACTTCAATCCACCCAAGAATCTAGCCATTTTGATTAACTCCTCTTCTTGCAATTTAGACCTTAGACACAATCTATGGAATTCCTCCGTATATGAGGCCACATCTAGGTCTTTTTTGTTTGAATTTTTGTCTCTTTCTATGGAGTTGGATTTCATAATCCTTCGGGCAATAATTATCCTTCAACTTGATCACCATGGCATTCCAATTTGCTATTGGTTGCTTTCCCAATCTCACTCTCTTATCCTGAAGGTATTTCCACCAAGTCAAAGGTGACCCTCTGATTCTAGACTTGGTCACCTTAAGATTTTGGGCTTCAGTCACACCCTCACATTTGAAATGGTTCTCCATTCCCTCTATCCAATCTATTATTGCTTCAATATCCATCTTGCCACTAAACAAAGAGATTCCTTCCAATGCTTTGCCACCCAATGCTTTGATGGCCTTCAAGAATGGCTCTTCATTTAAGAGAGGGTCAAGTTCTGGAATGATGTCTTCCTTAGCAACCTTCTTGCCCCTATCACTACTTTCCACCCCTTCTCTACTCCTAGCTGCTTCATTAGCAACTAGCTGCTTCATTAGCAACTTCCCCAAGCCTCAACTTCATACCCTCTAAGGTTGCTTCAAGGATTCAGTTCCTCTCCTTTTGCTCATCAACTTCCTTAGCTAATTATGCATTTGTCACCATCTTTGACTCTCCTACTGATTCTCTAGTAGCTGCTGACATGCACTAACTTCCCAATTTTCTCAACCTGCTCTGATACCACTCTGATGTAACACTAGTATTGCTTCTCCCTATCTTCCTCTAGGGGCTCCTAGGTCACTATATTGACCTACTAGGGTTCTTCAAACAACCCTATCCTCCTTAGGATTCTTCTCACAAGATCCTAATATCTTCAACTAGTGAACACCAACAATGTAACATCAAAACTCACCATGCTCCCTCCTAGGCTTCAATGGGCCTTTCTTGCTCCATCTACACAAATTGATCCAAATGGATCCCAAACTCTTCTATGTGGAAAGGTAGTCTTCAATATTTCTTATTGGACTAATTCCAATGTCTACAAATAGCTTTGGGATTGAAACCCTCAACGAGTTCCAAATTCCAAGTCAATTACACCCAATGGAGGGCTATTAACATTAGGCCTAGTTAGGCTCCTTTTCTGCAATATCTTGCAAAAAATCTTAACAAGTCAGAAAAATAACACCATATCCTGATACCCTTTTTCAAGAACCTAAGGATTTTCTAGTTCTTAGCATCCAGAGGTGTCCGTACAATACCTCCTACAAACATGCCTAAAATTAGGGGTTTTAGGTCCTTTACACAGTCTGCACAAGAAATTGATTTTCTTGGCTTAGAAAACAACTCCCCCAAACTTCTCTGTGAGATAGGGTTCCTCCACTCAACACACTATCTTCCCACAATGCTTTATTGAAGCAATAAAAGCTTTCAATCCCTCCAAAATGCTCTGCAACTGCTGGTGATCCCTAGCCATGCATCTATGGCTCGCCTAGGGAATCACCTTATAAATGGATGCCATAATTTCTTGGGCTCCTCCTTCATTGTACATAATGTACATAGAGTCACATTCCATAATCCAAGTTCCCGTGCAAGTTCCACGGTGGAAAATGGATCTATGACCCCATTTGCATAAAGTGCTCAATTCAAACCAGTGACATGATAGGAACTAAAATATTTTACTAAAGAAACTAAAACTATTCAAATTAATAAAATACCACCACCAAAAGTCTTAGAAAAAAATACATTACCAAAAACAAAGCTTACATTAGTAGATTCAATCCATTACAATATCAAATCCTTACAAAACACAAAAACTATAACTGTTCTTCAATTTCACAGTCCGTACACACTCTGACATAAACTTGCCAACCATTGAAAATGATCAAGGATATCCTCTAATAGTTGACCAAGGCACTAAAACACTGGCTTTAGACAATTAAGGAACTAATTCCTTCGAAGTTGCGTTCTTGCAACAAATGTTGTAAATGTTGTCAATGACAACATTGACAACTTTTGCAACTTTTTGGATATGCTATCCAAACTTGGTCAAAAGGTGTCCAATCTTTCCCAAATCCCTAATTATGGTGTATAAACATGAAATAGGAAATTTAGTCCTTTGTTTGGACACATTTGACACTAAAAACATAAAACACCATAATAGACCTAGATTGGACTCAAAGGTCACTAAGGACCTAAATAGACATCCTCTCACTTCACACACTACACACTAGGAATTTTAGTCCCTTTATTAATCTACTGGTTTGGCTAGAACCACTACAAGCCAAAACATCAAAAGAAGCCCTAGGTTACATTGCATCTTCTAGCCTACCTAGGTGCTCCTGCACCACCTTCAATTTCATCATTTATAAGAGATTTTACCGTTTGAGTTTTTTTTTTTCATTAAATGATCCATACATAGAAGATGGTATAGTTTGGGTAGTTCTCCCAAAATTACTCGGAAGCTCAACTAAAAATAACTTCCCAACTCTGAAACTATACAACCTGACTTAGCTCAGTCAAGCTAGAGTAGCTCGGGTGCAATTGAGATCCTGACTCGGTTAGAGTCATAATGTGTCCTAGAGCATCAATATGCAGATTTGGACTTGCTATCATATCTAGAACTGATGTATGATGGCTTGTATGAACAATTCCAGTCATCTCCTTGAATCTCTATTCAGAAATGGTGATTCCACCCAATTCACAGTTTTGGGTGTCATTTGATCCTTCAATGTTTTGGTCTGAATTATTAGGAGACTTCCTTACCCATTACTGACTCATCTAAGTTTTGATTTTCGAAACCTTTTCTTTTCCATTCTCAAAACCAGTATCCACTTTTTCTCTGTTCATGCAATTCTTGCTTAGATGACCGAGTTGTTTACACACATAACATCTCTTAGTGAGATTCCTTTTTCTGAGGTGAGTCTTTGCACAATTTGCACTAATGTGCCCATATTCACCACAATGACAACATCTACTCCATTATGTGTTGTAATCCAAACCAAAAATTTCTTTAGCTAATTGTTCAGCAGGGTTCCACTTCTTAGTTCTACACTCGAAGGATCTATGACCTTGTTTGTTACAATTGAAATTTTTTCCTTCAAACTTAGATTTCTTGGTTCTTCACTTGCTCTATGTCCATGTTTGTTGCATCTGTAGCATTTACCATTAAATTTTGACTTCCCATTGCTCCAACACTTATTTGATGTATGCCCTAACTTACCACAGTGATTACATGTAGGTTTCTTGTTCTTCTGAGCTCCTTGTTGTGAGGATTCACCTTGTTCAGTATAACCTAATCCAGTTTGTCCACAATGTATGAATTATGTTGACTGATCCATGCTTGCTTGTGAATTCATCATACTTTCATTGGTTTTCTTTTCAGTATTAAGATCACTCTGCAGTTTTTGATTTTCTGTCCCCAGATTGATAACTTCTTGATTTGCACTATTGAGTTGATTTGCCAAATCTTCTTGCTGAAGTGACAAGTGGTGGATTTCATTTTCTTTTTCTTCTAATCTTGTACTCAAAAATCTCTTGTCTTTCTATGTTGTATCTTTATCATTTTTTGCTTGACTTTTGTTCCATGACTTCACATAGTCTGACCGAATTAATCTCATGTTCTCTCTTCAACTTTCTGACTTGTTCATGTAAAGTAAGATTCTTTGCAAGTAGGTCTTCAATGGCTGCATCACCTTGTTTATAACTTCTATCTTTGAAAAAATATTCAATTCTTTCTTCTATGTAACTCTTGTCATTCATTTGCACTGCTAATTCTTTTCTTCTTTTCAGGGAAAGAAAGAGCTGCTCCTTAAGTTTTCTGATCTAATCCATGGCCACTTGTAGATATATCTTTTCATTTTCAATGGATTTCTCCAATTTGTATGTTTCTATTTGTTCTGATCTTTGCTCAAGCTGTTAAACTTCTGATAAGATGACCTTTAGCTCTGATACCAATTGTTGGAAATATATTAAGTGCAAGGTGACTGAGGGGGGGTGAATTAGGAACCAATAAAACTTATTCTCTTTATCCTTATTAGATTGGTTAACCTAATTGCATGCATGGAACAAAAAATAAATAATCATTCATAACACTTGACACAATATTTGGTTATCCATAAACCTTCCAAATAGAAAGTAAAACTAGGGTGGGGATGATACCCACAAGACTTAGTACTGCAGTATAAATTTATCATGTTAAAGCTTACAATTGACCACTTATGATGGCCTGCCCTGTTAGGAGTAATAAGGACTGTTAGGTCCACATTGTGAAAGGATTTTGTACAATACAATTAAGTATGAAACTCTGTTAGGAGATTTGTAAAGGACTGTTAAGTCCACCCGGTTAAAGGATTTTGCTGATGCACCTGTTAGGATGAACCAGTAGATGATCTTCTATGCAACTCTGATTTGTTGAATGAGATCCTTTGATATAAAAGTAATCACCCGAATGCAATAGATGAGTCTTTGTTGTACTTTTATACTTCTGTAATCTTCTAATTAATTTGCCCCTTCATATTCACATATATACTTATATTTCACACATTTGGATAAACAAAGTACCTTACATATATCTTATCCAAATCAAATACTTTAAAAGTTGGCTTTCATGACATAAAATAATATTAAACAATAAGAACTAAGTCGGCTCAATACTGTTACTCGGGTCCAATAATCACTCGGGCAATATGCTGACACTCGGGCAATCTCTATCACTCAGGTGACACTAGGTGCTCAGGTCATACTGATCACTCAGAGCTAGTGACTTGAGTAATACTGTTATGAGCTGCTCGGTCGACACTGTAAAGTTGCTCGGGTTACACTTTAAGCAGCTGGCTCGGTCAACACTGTAAAATAGATGACTAAGTGTTTTGGAACTAATTGATAACATATATTTCCATAAGGTCTACAAATATATATATATATATATATATATATATATATATATATATATATATATATGGGTAATACCACAATAGTGGGTTACACTTTTTTGCCTAAACGGACATTGAAGTCTACATTTTGAGAAAAACTTTCACATTTGGATGCATATTGTCATTAAACTGTTTGAAATCGAGAGATGAAGTAAACTAGAGTCTTTTAGGTTTTTCTGTCTAGATTCTAAATATATTTTTTTTATTGTTTTTTGGATTATTTTTAATGGTTTTTTTTT
>MU224578.1:181248-197498 GCA_018584345.1 Thuja plicata
TTGTGAATATTTATACATCTGTTTGAGAAGCATGTGGAAGTTGTGAAAACTTATGTACAGTTGAAAAAGAGGAATACAATTCTTCACAGCATCCACATGTGTCTCAAACATGGTCATGGCATGATCTCTTCCTAAATTTACATCCAAAATAGGACCAGTTGGTAAGGTGAATGAATATCATCAGCCATTTAGCCCTTTGATTTTATTGTACATTCTATATGCCTGGCTGTAAATCTATGGCAGGAAATCCTCTGATATGGGGTTCCTAGGGTTTGTAAATTCAGGTATAAATATTGTAATTAATGAACTATTCTATTTTACGACTACTGACTGTTTATGCATTTTCTGTGCTGGAGCTCTCCGATGGTGCACAGATAGTCTGATACATGCGTTGCTGAATCTGTGAGATCATGCAATTTATATTGAAGACAAATGTATTTTTTCTCCTACCTCATGGACTATAACCCCTATATCCCTAATGATCAAAGGTAAATCGAAGAGTATTTAAGTTTTCCTCTGTTGTTACTCTGCTTACCTCTCAGCCTGCTTTAGTCGACTTCTGTGGAGTTACTCTGCCTCTCAGCCAAATGCGGATACCTGCAACCTCCTTCACTCTCTGCTGCAACGAAAACAAACAGAAACACTGCGGACCTGATAAACATTGCGATTAAACACTGCAAATGACAGTCATAAACACTGCGATGCATTTCTACTCTGGACGCGGACGCGGACCTGACAGTCATAAATTTTTTGGTTAATTGGCATTTCTACTCCGGACGCGGACCCAACAAGAATAAAATTTGGGTTAATTGGAATTAAAAAAAATTGGAATTGGAATTTGATATTCCAATTCCACCTATTTAGGTGGAAGATGATATTCTTATTTTAGGAGCAAAATGAGAATTTCGGAATTCCAATTCTATTTTTATTCATGAACCCAAACATGGAATTTGGCATTATCCAGAATTAGATAATGCCAATTCCGATCCAATTCCTGCTGCCAAACGGGCCCTTACAATTTAAAGTCTATAAGTGCGCGAAATGCGCGAAATTATACTCGGTCATCTCCCTTATGCTGCTTGACCAATTCTTACGCCCCAAAAGATTCTCGCTACTTTTAACCACTCAATATGCGAATAACAACAAATAATAGAAGTACGTGTCAAAGACATTTAAAACTTTGTCGTAACACATCATCCTGTGCAGGGATTTCTCACATGCGTGATGTTAACCATTTCACTGATTTAGTAAAAGTGGGTCCTATCATTTTCATCATTAACCGACCAAATCATGTGAGCTCTATCATATTTACACACCGCCCAACTACGGAGTTTTTGTCAGATTGAGTGGAAGAGGGGCATTGTAGGACATGCAATTGCATTGCTTTAACGAGGAAACTGAATTTGAATGAGGACGATGAAATGCATCCATTCTGAGTAAACGTGTTCTTCACGCCTTCTGAGTAAGTGGTCCTGGCTGCACCATCTGCCACGTGCTTGTGACAGTGATGTTTCTGAACTGTCAATGACAATTTACTCCTATTACACTGTTATTTATTACTGGGACATCGATGTCATAAACTATCACTTTACTGTTATAACCTTCTACCAATCTGGCTACATGTCATGCGCTCTCTGCCTTTTTGTTGAGGTGGGGAGCTTTTGGATTTGGCGCTCGATATTTCTCTCTATATCTTATTCATTCTCTATTCAAGATTACACCCATCAATATGATGGAGGCGCAAGTATTTGTTACACCTCAAATCCACGGTTCATATTCATCAAGGGACGTGCAAGACGATAGCAACGTCCAGAACTGTTGATCAATTCTCAGATATTTTACGATTTTGTTTTTAGCATCATCTTATCATCGTTATTTACTGTCATTTTAACGATGTCCTCTGCTCGTGTTTATGCTGGAAAACTATGTTTGCACTTTCCCGATTTTCATCTCCCCGCATTTTGCAGTAGGTAACTGTGAATAGAAGGCCCCAGAATTGGAAATGATTTTTCCTATTTTGAATGGGATTTGGTTGTCCAAAAAGAAATATAATAATAAGCCTTCAAAATATTTGAAGCAATTTTATTTTTGATTAACAAAATTTAAAAAGTTATAGAATATACTTATGATTAAATATTTTAATTTAAAAAAAATAAAATTATTTGAAGAGTATTATGAAAAGATGGATAATAAATTACAAGACTTTTTATTATTTTTCATATTATAATAACATTTGTTTAAGTTAATATGTATTATTTATTGACATAATATTTATTTTTACACATATTTACAAGAATTTTTTTTTTTTAAATATAAAGATTTAATATAAAATAATTTATTAATATGATATAATTTGAATGATAAATTAGTAATAAATAATCAATCTTTATTTTAAAAATATATATATTATCAACTTTTCATAATATATATTTTATTTAATTTATAAAATAATTGATTATAAATGAATTTTTGTTATGTTAGGAAATACATTTTATTATAATTTATATTGAAAAGTGAAAATTTTAGTAAGTTGAAGTTTTCCTCCCTTTCTTCACTCTATATTTTTACTTATTTTCTACCTTACTCTACTTGTCTCTCTTTCTCTTCCCCTCTATCCTTTGATAATGAAGTTTGATTAACTTATGGGCATAGTTGATATGAAGCTATCAATAGTTGTTTGTTCACCAAAAACAATTGTTAATTGTATGTTCACTTGTCAATTAATATTATCCAATATATAATTCTTTATCATTTTTGAAACTCTTACTTCCCAAGTAAATCACAATTTTTTTCCTTGCCAAACTTTTATATTATAGATTTTCTAATAATAAAAATTCATAGAATCAAAGATATTTTTCCATCTGAATAAATAATCCGTGTGGAAAAGGAAAAGCTATATACAGTCTAGGTGAAAGATTCCTGTTACTTTTGAACGCTCAATGTATGAACTCCAGGCTTCACCTTATCTTTGTCCTTAGCTAATTTGTACTTTACATTCCCTTGGTAATTCAGGTGCACGCGGTTTCGTTCACAAAGCTCCCCCGTTTTACGCGGATTTTACACTATTTGTCAGGCTTTCCATGATCAATCTCTGCGTTTATTTAAGCTTTGAATGCTGGACAACGAATTTGCTTAATCCTACCCATTTCATTTGGTTATTAAGCTTTGGACTAGATATTCTTTTCTCCTGCCCATTCCATTCCTCCCTCTCTATGCTATTCAGCGATTGGCCTCTGCTTGTTTTCGTTTAAGATTCAAGGCCATGGGAAACTGTGTCAGTTCCGTGATTCATTTCTTTCATTCTTCTTTTTTTTCAACGGGAAATTCTTGCACTTCAACGGCTCCGCAGCACCAGATTGAGGCGGGGAATCCTTCCACTTCCACAGCTCGGCAGGATCAGAGGGAACAAGAAAGCGCTTTTTATGGAATTACATCGCTAGCATCCTCATCATCGTCAACAGTAATGAAGAAGGGGCCATGGGATGTCTTCATCAATCATCGCGGCTGTGATACCAAGCTCAAATTAGCCAGCACTATCTATCACACACTTGATCTGATTGGATTGAGGGCTTTTCTAGATGTGGAAGAACTGGAGTTAGGAGATTCCATACCTCAAGAAATACAGGAAGCTATGCGCACTGCTGGACTTCATATTGCTATTTTTTCAAGGAATTATGCGGAATCTCCGTGGTGTCTGGCCGAGCTATTGTTTATGCTCAAAACTGGGAATCCAATTCTTCCTGTCTTCTATCATGTTCAGCCCACTGATCTCCGATGGGTGGAGAAAGGGTGTTACGCTCAAGCGTTTTCCGAACACGAGAAGAAGGGCAGGTACCCCTCGACCATGCTGGAGGAGTGGAAAAGCGGGCTGCAGAAGGTCTCATATGTCTCTGGTTACATGCTCACCAGCCCTAATGAGTAAGTAATGCAATTTCCCGCCTTTCCCGTTCATGAAATCATTTGCATGGTACATTTATTCATCTACTGTAGATGTTTGTTTCATCGTATTTAGTTTGGTTGTAAATGTATAGCGACGAAGGGAAGCTTCTGAAGAGCATAGTGAATTTTGTTTTGGGAAAAATGAAAAAAGTGCCTTTGGAGGTGGCCAAACATCCAGTTGCAATGGATGAGATCGTAAAAGACTTTGAAAGAAGTCAAGGAAAATCTATGCAGGGTGAGCAGCAGATTGTGGGGATAGTAGGGTTTGGCGGCTCTGGTAAGACTACTCTCGCAACAGAGTTTTACAATAGGAAAATCTCTTCCTTCGATCGCTCCAGTTGTCTGTATGACGTGAGAGATGCGGCATCCAAAAATGATTTGCACACCAAGCAGAAGAAACTCCTGGGGGACCTCCGTATACAAAGTGTTACAACCTTTGACAATGCTCGAGAAGGGAAGGGAATTATAGCAGATCGGTTGAAAGGTCTCCGCGTGCTCATAGTTCTGGATGATGTAGATCACGAGGATCAACTGGATGCTCTGTTGCCCCCAAAGGAGAGCCTCGGATCAGGAAGTCTGGTAATTGTTACAACACGCGAGGGGCACGTGCTTACAAAGTGGGGCATAGCATCTATTTACAAAATAAAGGCGCTGCAACGTCTTCATGCTAAGAAGCTGTTCTGCTGGCATGCCTTCTTACAGCCTTTGCCACAACAAGGCTTTGAAGATTTAGTTGAAAATTGCTTGGATGTTTGCAATGGGTTGCCTTTGTCTTTGAAAGTCATTGGTGGACAGCTTTATGGAAAAAGGTGCAGGGATTACTGGGTTTCTCAGATTGAAAAGATCCGGAAAATATTGCCCGAGGAAATTTTGAAGAGGCTGAAAGTGAGTTACGATGCCCTCGATGCGAATGAGAAAGAAATGTTCATGGATGTTGCATGCTTCTTTATCGGTAAAAGAAGAAGTTCGGCAATTAGTGTGTGGGATGGATCAGGCTGGAGCGGTCTATGTAGCTGGGAAACGCTTCATAACAAGTGCCTTGTTGAGGTGGACGAGGAAGAGTGTATAAGGATGCATGATCATCTCAGAGATTTGGGAAGGGACATTGCAACGACACACTCACCATCGCGAATCTGGTCAGAGGGACAGAGTATTCAGGTGGAATTAAATCTTTCCTGCCATTAGTCATAGCATGGAAACCTTGTTTGTCTATTAAGTCTCTGTTTTTCATCTTTTTCCTTAATTAAATTGAAGTCATGTTGTTGTTGCTTTTTCCACTTTAGCAAGGAAGGCCGATTCGGGGGATAATGACCCACACTCACTGGCCATCGATGCAATATCTCAAGGAGTACATGGAGATGATGAGAATCTCAAATGTTGGGATCGGATTACAACGTCTTCTCCTTGTTCGTGAAAATGAATTTACCCAAGAATGTGGGGAGCTATCAAAAGGTCTTCTGTGGCTTCGATGGTCTTGGTTTAACCATGGATGTATTCCATCGTGCCTCTCATTGGAGAACATTAGAGTTCTCGAGTTTATCTCTCCCAGAAATTTGAAAGTATTGTGGGAGGACGCACATGTAAGAATTTTGTTTAGCTTTTTTTCAATTAGAAAGAATATTTCCGTTATTTTAAAATGTTTTTTTGTGTTTTGAATCGATAGAATTGAAAATTGGTTGTGCGCAGCCTCCTTTGGAATTGAGAGAGCTGATAATTGAATATGCCAACGATCTCCGAAGTCTTCCCAGGTCAATAGGCGATCTCAAGCATTTGAAAAGATTAGTTGTGAAGAATTCTAACGTTTTCGGTTGGGGGCTATCTAGTCTGCCAGAAGAGTTTTGTCGACTCCAGTGCCTGGAGCATTTTGTCTTAACAGGAAACACGATGCTATCGAGTCTACCAAACCGTTTTGGGGATTTGGTAAATCTGCGACATATAGATTTTCATGGGTGTTCTGGTTTAGAGATCTTGCCTGTGTCTTTTAAGCAGTTGATACACCTCGAATATCTCAATTTATCGGGGTGTTACAAGCTCACCTTAGAGTCAGATATTCTGAAAAACATAACAAACCTCAAGGTTTTTGATGTTTCACGGTGCGTCAAGTTACAAGCATTGCCTCACGAAATCACAAATCAGGCTTCTCTGACAAAGCTCGATTTAACGAAAACAAGTAGCTTAAGGGAATTGCCAGCTAGCATTGATCTACTAAGCAAATTGGAAGAGCTCCGCATTGAAAACTTGCCCTTGTTGACAAGGCTGCCATTTTCTTTGGAAACTTGTGCAACTTGGTCACTCTAAGACTTGAAGACTTGCCATTGTTGACAAGGCTACCATTTTCTTTGGGAAACTTGTCCAACTTGGTCACTCTAAGACTTGAAAATTGTCCAGACTTATATGAGGCGCCAAGTTTGGCAGGAGTGGTTTCCTTAAATAATCTTGAAGTCCAAGACTGCCCAAAAATAAAGAAAATAGAAGGTTTAGAGCATTTGACGTCCCTGGAGGAATTGCTTGTACGCACAGAGTGGACGGAACCTGGTATACAGAGTTTGCGGTGCGCCGAGAGACTGCGGACGCTGAAGCTGGAAGCAGACAACATAACAGCTTTTGAAGCTTGCATTGAAAGCATAGAGATGGAGGTAATACATGTTGCGAATAATATGTAAATAGTTATTCTAAAAGTAAATTGTTTTGTTTAGCTGAAGTGTTTCACAACTGATTTGCAGAACTGGCCACGACAAATGACAATATCTGGAAGGTTCTTTTCTGATATTGATTCCATTATTAGGTTCTTTCCTGGTCTTGTCTGGGTGAACGTAGTGGATTACCATGAAGAGTACGATTACGATCGCCCTAGAGAAATATTGTATATAGAGTGGAGTTTAAGATGCGAGGACGCAAATCTGTCCTCTGCGGCTATAGTATGTTATATCGTCAATAAGATTGATGATCGTACAGAATCTATAGGTATTAACGAAATACCAACTACTCAGGTAAGGTTGAGCCGAGGAGAATGGCTACTGATAAGTGTCTTCAGAGAAGTTTCCCCCCTTAGTAGTTCGGGAGGGCGCTTTCTTCGAGCAGATATCTCTACTATGGAGGATTGCGATGTCATGGAGGGATGGTTAATAGTTGGAGAGAAAGGCAGCATTATTGAAGGTTTTAAGCAATTCTTCCAAACTATTTGTAAAGCCAAATCTATGAGTTGGCGATAGTATATTACTGAAGAGTTTTGCAGGGTCTATAAAAAATTGGCTTATATATATACAATTTTTAGTTAATGAGATTGACTAATATACTATTTAGTGTATGATGTTTGTGTAAAAGATGGCTTAATGATAGTCACAACTTAAATTATGTATCTACTTATAGAGATCCAAAAACAATTGAAAGGAAACTAGATTTGACTTAGTATTCATAGTTTTCCTTTCAAAAATATGTCAAGGTCATGACTTATATATATTATCATTTTATGGACCTATGTGAGATTTTAGCGTTTGTAATATGATGTTAAGTTCAAGTTCAAGTTCAAGTTTATCATGTTAGTTTTTAAGTTATGCTTGAATATATTAGGTTAGAAACCTAAAATATTATGTTTAATACATGATTTGTATATATAATATATGAATGAGGATGTGATTACAAGAATATTATTAGTTCATGTAATTCTAAAGATGCATTCAAAATAATCTTAAATTATCATTTATGGAGCATTTTGATGATCAAGAAGTTGAGATGCATTTTTATGATTAAGAAGATGAGATTTTAGTAAAATTGTATCATTATATGATGGTTGAATAAATATGAGATGTCATTTTTGATTATTAAATTCTTACATTTTACAATCAAACTATTTCTAAATTACATTGGTAGAAGTTTCTTGCATAGAAAGGGTAAAAATGAAAAACCCATTGTTTTCCCATTTGTGCTGTAAAAGATATGAAATTATAAACAATAATTAAAGATTATTATATTATATATTTTTCAATAAAATAATAATAATTTGTATGGATATATTTTAGAATATATTATCTAGATGTGTCCAATTTTATCACAATTGTATTTATATATTAAATTTCAAATTTATAATGAGACCAATTATGTCTGATCTCCTTAGTCAAAATATTAGTTCTTCATTGTTTAATCGATATAAAAGTATATCCAATGTACCTTAATCATTCTGTGCACATCATAGCAATGAATTTCTAACAATAATGTATTGTCCACAAGACAAAGCATATTTTTGTTAAATGAATATGAAAATTTTGTTATTTGGGATCTACTCATTATAAAGTTGTATATAGGCGTCAAGATATTCCTCATCTTTTCAAGCTTTTTTGCCAAAAAAGTTCATTGATTTTAAAAATAAAATAGTTTTGTATATTGGCTTTGGTTCATGCTATAATTAGATTAATATATGATGATAAATGTTTTCTTAATATCTTTTAAATATATTTAAGTTACTTAACACAATCACAACTTTGGATATAGGTTTAAATAATCTAGTGTAAAACTTTTGAAATGCAATCAAATTGTTTCAGTTTTAATAATCTTGAGTTATAACTTTGTAATCTAATTGTGGTACATTGTGTTAAAATAATTAATTTTATATTTTCTACATATCTTGTAATCTTCTAAGTTCAAGTTAATTTATTCGTAATATCGGTGAAAAACTTATAGAATGGAGAATTGATTCAATTCAATTTATAATTGGTATAGAGTTAGACAAGTAGAAAAGTGAGAGGTCTATAGTCTTTGGTTGGCTATTTGCATTGCCTTAAAAATCTTGAATCTTATTATGATCTTTAACCAATATTTCTTATTTATTTTTCATTAATTTTATCGATATTTTTTTAATTTGATAATCATTGTCTATTGTATTTTGCTCAACCTTTTTCGCTTGGAAATGGTTGTAACGGTCCTGTCTCCTCCTGGATCGAGACGAACTCGGTGAAATGCATCGGTTACGAGTAAACGCGTTATTCACGCGTTTTGAGTGAATGCGCCATCTGCCATCTGCCATATTGCGGTTGAGGGTGATGTTGCTGGTACGTGAGCTACTGAATTGTCAATGTCAATTTACTGCTATTTCACTGTATACATGTCATGTACTCGGCGTTTTATTGTGGTGGGCAGCTTTGGGATTTGACTGTCGAATTTCTCCTGTATATTTTATTCCTTTTGTATTCAACATGATGGAAGCGCAAATATTAATTGTATGTTCACTATATTAAAAGTCAAAGGTATGTGGAGATGAGGGTGAATTCATATTATCCAATGTATAATTACAGAGATGAGGGTGAATTCATATTATCCAATGTATAATTATTGTAATTATAGAGAAGAAGCTCCTACTTTTGAGGTTGGATTTGATATTTCGATTTTTTGTTTTCGGAATATAGTTTGGATTGTTTGGTTGATTTGGAATATGAGTCAGAAGATGCATTTTCTCTATTTGGTTCCACATTTTGAAACTGGAATTAGAATTCGAGTTTGGTCCAAGGCTAAGCTCGATCATAGCAAAGAAAGTACTAATGGAGGAAAAAGCATAGAGAACATACTCGTTCCTTCGTTGTGCAAACCCAACACAACACAACACAACACAACAGCAAAAGCATTTCAGCCAGGAAACCCACAGCGGCTCCAACACAACACAACAACACAACCGTTCCAGCCAGGAAACCTACAGTCGTTCCAACTCAAGAAAACAACACAACTGTTCCAAGCAGGAAACCCACAGTTGTTCGAACACAACAAAAGATGCGAATGTTTCAAATTTGTTTGCACGCAGACCCCAAATGTTAAATTTGTTTTCCCGCAGACCCGAAAATGGTTTCAAAATGGGGATTGAAAAAATGGGAATTCGGCCCTCAAATTCCAATTCCACATTTTCAAGTGGAAGATGTATACACTGATTTTGGGTCAAAATGAGCATATACATCCCTATCTTCCAATTTCGTTTTGCTCTGCCAAACTAAGGATTTGACAAATTTGAAATTAGTTTATGCCAATTCCAAGTCAATTCCCGCAACCAAACGGGGCCTAAATGCTTACTAATTTATGTATAACTTTGATTCATTTTTATTTTTTGGCAATTGCAGGGTATAGTTAATGACTTCTACTAGGTTAGGTAGTTTATGGGACCAACGATATTTAGTCTAATGAGCACAAAAGAAGCACCTGCCCAGGTCTGGAAGCAACCCAAGGGCAAAAGCTAATCTTCTTTTGTTGTTAATTTTGACCATGTAATATGTCATCCAAACAATCTGATCTTCTTCAAACAAAGTATTTAGAGATTCAACATTTTAGGATATCCATATATTTGCTTCAGAAGCCATGCAATCCATTGATGTAATGCCATTTTGTTTCCACTAATCTAGATATGCAAATAAGATAAACCCTATCATCCCATTCCTCTCTAGGTGTTTTCTACCTCCCTGTTTCACACCTAAGATGGTGTGAGCCTGTTCTTACATGTATGTAATGTTTTTGCTGGTGATCATATGTGGGATTAAAATGTTTGATCCAATATTATCTTTTTCTTCCAAGTTGTTTTTATGACAATGCCATTTTGACTTTCTCTCATGCATACTTTCTAATTTTAGTGTTCACATTTGGACATTCTTGTACATTCATTCCCCATTTATCTAGCCACTTGATATTTAGTTTCATGTAAGTCTTTTTTTTTCTATGCAACCTTTCATTTATCACAAGTATGACTACTGGTGATCTTCCATTTTCTTTGTTCACTTCAAATAGCTTAACAATCTAATCATTGCAACCACTTCAATCGGGAAGGCCCCAACTTCCGCTAAGATGATCTCATATGGGACCATGGTCTTAATTTTGAAGTTGTTTGTGATAAGATATCTTTGTAGTCTTTCCATTTGCCTCCTTGATATTGAGGTACTGCTGCCCCAAACTTCACAACCATATAGAACCACCGGGATAACAAATATCTCAAATAACGTCTTCTTAGTTTTCCAATCCCACAACTCAACATATCTACATCTATTTTGAAGCATGAATAATGCTTTCCTTCCCCTTTGTATTCTCTCTGCTCTACAAGCTTCGACCCAACTAAGGTTACTATGAAAGTCTAGACCCAAATATTTGTAGTCATTTATAACTTGCATTATGCTCCCTTCAAATTCAAACTTTACCTGCTCCTTTTTTCTTCTTAAGGTAAAGAGCATAATTTTGGTTTTTCTAATGTTCACTTGGATTCCCACTTCCTGACAAAAGAATTTTAGAACTCTTAGATGATCTTGAAGACCCTCGACCGTCTTGGGAAGAAGAGCAAGATCATTTGCATATAACATTAGCTTTAGTACACAGGTAGTCAAGTTCAGACATCCACCACAATATTTGGCTATCCAATCCTCCAATTTGTTAGTATATAACCCGAACAAAGTAGGGCATAGCAAACACCCTCGTTTGGCTCCAATGTTGCTTCCAAAACTCTCTCGAAGTCCATCCTTAGTTTTAATTTTAGCCTGCATCTATTCTTAAAGCCTATGGACAACTACTCTATGGTGATCCTATAGGCAATGGCTAAAAACGCGAGGATTTGCACCTCGTTCCCCGCGTTGTTCCCAGCTCTGTGATGTGATGGTCGGTCTATTTTCGGTTTCCGTTTCTGGTGCAGAAAATTGTCAGTGCAACAAGATATATTTAAATCTTATTTTAATAATTCATTTCGGTGTCTATTTGGGGCTTTTAACTTAGATTTTTTAATTTTGCACAAAACCATTTCAATTTTAATATAGTTGTTAATGAATTTTTTAAAATAATAATATTGAAAGTAATAATAGAATAATATATAAATAATAATAATATAATAATATAAATAATATACATACTAATATAATATTATAGAAAGATTATATAGTATAAAATAATAATAAAAAAGTAGTAATGTAATAATACAAATAAATGTAGTAATTTTACTAATATGTTAAAAATATAATATGATGATAAAAGTAAAAATAATAATATAAAATTCTTCTATTTATGGTGATTTAGTCAAAAATAATTTTTAGTTTAGATATATGTTTGCTAATAATGTTGTAAGGATATAGATGCTAATATCTATGTAATCGAATTATTCTATAAAATATATATACGTATAAGCTAATTAAAGAAATTATAATGTGTGCACCTTTCAAATTAAGGCAAATCTAAAAAATTATAAGAGCTTTTTTTATAATTAGTTTCTATTTTTTTTAATTTCTTCATTATTGAATTAACATTTCAATATAATAATTAATACTAAAGATTAATAATTTTTACAATAATATTTTAATTTTAAAACTAATAT
This sequence comes from Thuja plicata, assembly GCA_018584345.1. NCBI lineage: Eukaryota > Viridiplantae > Streptophyta > Pinopsida > Cupressales > Cupressaceae > Thuja > Thuja plicata. The sequence goes on from MU224578.1 coordinate 193,505, forward strand.
TTAAAATATTAATAAGATTATATTTAATTTAATATTAGTTTAATTTAAGGCTATATTTAATTAAGGTTATATTTAATTTAATATTTAGATTATATTTAAAATATTAGTTTAATTTAAGGCTATATTTAATTAGGGTTATATTTAATTTATAATATATTTAAAATATTTTTAAGTTTATATTTAATTTAATTTAAGGCTATATTTAAAATATTAGTTTAATTTAAGACTATATTTAATTAAGGTTATATTTAATTTAATTTAAGGCTATATTTAAAATATTAGTTTAATTTAAGGATATATTTAATTAAGGTTATATTTAAAGAAATTAAAAAAATAGTAACTAATTATAAAAAAAAAGCTCTTATAATATTTTAGATTAGGTTATACGTATATATATTTTATAGAATAATTCAATTATAATTTCTTTATTTAGCTTATACGTATATATATTTTATAGAATAATTCAATTACATATATATTAGCATCTATATCCTTACAACATTATTAGCAAACATACATCTAAACTAAAAATTGTCTTTTGACTAAATTACCATAAATAAAAGAATTTTATATTATTATTTTTAATTTTATCATCATATTATATTTTTATAAAATTACTACATTTATTTGTATTATTACATTACTACTTTTTTATTATTATTTTATACTATATAATCTTTCTATAATATTATATTAGTATGTATATTATTTATATTATTATATTATTATTATTTATATATTATTCTATTATTACTTTAATATTATTATTTTAAAAAATTCATTAACTACTATATTAAAATTGAAATGGTTTTGTGTAAAATTAAAAAATCTAAGTTAAAAGCCCCTCATAGACACCGAAATGAATTATTAAAATAAGATTTAAATATATCTGACTGCACTGACAATTTTCTGCACTGGAAACGGAAACCGAAAATTGACCGTCACATCACGGAGCTGGCGAACAACACGGATAACAAGGTGCAAATCCTCACATTTTTAGCCATTGCCATCACATCACGGAGCTGGCGAACAACGCAGAGAACGAGATGCAAATCCTCGTGTTTTTAGCCATTGCTTCTATTCTCTCCCACAATTTACTTTTAGGAACCATATCAAAAACTTTCCTAAAAATCACAAAAGAAAAACCTTTCCACCCTACTTTTCTCAAACCTTATCAATGTCAAAGAGAATCAATGTCTAAGAGTGATATCAATAGTAAAGTGCTTTGTTCAATAGTAGATTTTATAATTAAAAGATCACATGAAGATATTTTTGTCTCCGGTTAAATAATCCGTGTGGAAAACATACTGTGATGTCCAATCTCGGTGAAAGATTCCTGTTACTTTTAAACTCAATGTCTGAACGGCAGGCTTCACCTTAACTTTGTCCTTAGCTGATTTGTACTTCGCATTCCCTCTGTAATTCAGGTGCACGCGGTTTCGTTCGCAAAGCTCCACCATTATTCGCGGCTTTTTGACTTGTTTTTTATAGTCTTTCCATGATCAATCTCAGCGTTTTGTTTAAGCTTTGAATGCTCGACAACGAATTTGCTTGCTCCTACCCAAGATATTATTTTCTCCTACCCATTGCATTCCTCGCTCTCTATTCACCGATTGGCTTCTGCCTGTTTTCGTTTAAGATAAGTCCATGGGAAACTGTGTCAGTTGTTTGATTGATTTCTTTCATTCTTCCTTTTTTTCAACGGGAAATTCTTGCACTTCAACGGATCCGCAGCACCAGATTGAGGCGGGGAATCCTTCCACTTCCACAGCTCGGCAGGATCAGAGGGAGCAAGAAAACGCTTTTAATGGAATTACATCGCTAGCATCCTCATCATCGTCAACAGTAATGATGAAGGGGCCATGGGACGTGTTTATTAATCATCGCGGTTGCGATACTAAGCGCACTTTAGCGAGCAGTAGTTATCATACACTCGACCCTGGTTCGATTACGGGCTTTTCTAGATGTTGAAGAAATGGAGTTGGGCGATTCTCTACCACAAGAAATAGAGGAGGCAATGCGCACTGCTGGACTTCATATTGCTATATTTTCAAAAAATTATGCGCAATCTCCCTGGTGTCTGGCCGAGCTATCCTTTATGCTCAAAACTGGGAATCCAATTCTTCCCGTGTTCTATCATGTTGACCCCACTGATCTCCGATGGGCGGAGAAAGGGTGTTACAGCTCAAGCGTTTTCCGAACACGAGAAGAAGGGCAGGTACCCCTCGAGCATGATGGAGGAGTGGAAAAGCGCGCTGCAGAAGGTGTCGTATCTCTCTGGTTACATGCTCACCAGCCCTAATGAGTAAGTAATGCAATTTCCCGCCTTTCCCGTTCATGAAATCATTTGCATGGTACATTTATTCATCTACTCTACATGTTTGTTTCATCGTATTTAGCTTGGTGTGACAATCTCACCTTAAAGGCAGATATTCTGGAAAACTTAACAAACCTGAAGGTTTTTGATGTTTCATCTTGCCACGAGATGCACGTATTGCCTCGCGAAATCACAAATCGGGCTTCTATGATAAAGCTCAATTTCTGTTTCTCCAGCTTAAGGGAATTACCAGCTAGCATTGGTCAACTAAGCAAATTGGAAGAGCTCAAAATTGAATGGTTGTCATTGTTGACAAGGCTGCCATTTTCTTTGGGAAACTTGTCCAACTTGGTCACTCTTACACTTGTCAGATGTCCAGAGTTATATGAGATACCGAGTTTCGCAGGATTGGTTTCCTTAAATAATCTTCATGTTGAAAATTGCCCAAACTCATATGAGCTGCCGAGTTTCGCAGGATTGGCTTCCTTAAATAATCTTCATGTAGAAGGTTGCACAAGCATAAAGAAAATAGAAGGTTTAGAGCATTTGACTTCACTGGAGAAGTTGGTTCTATTGACAGAGTGGATGGAACCTGGTATACACAGTGTACGGTGCGCCGAGAGACTGCGGACGCTGAAACTGCAAGCAGACAACATAAGAGCTTTTGAAGCTTGCATTGAAAGCATAGAGATGGAGGTAATACATGTTGCTAATAATATGTAAATAGTTATTATAAAAGTAAATTGTTTTGCTTAGCTGAAGTGTTTTGCAACTGATTTGCAGAAGTGGCCATGGGAAATGACAATATGTGGAAAGATATTTCCTGGTCTGCAGTCAATTTTGGACAAGTTCACCTTTCCTGGTCTTGTCGTGGTGAACAAAGTGGAATTTCGTGAAGAGTGCGAGTGTAAGGGGCTGGCGATTCACCTAATGGACGGGGGCTATGTCGAGTGCAAGGCACGCATGGTCGCTATGTTGGATGCCGTTATAGACGGATTCGGGGTGCAATCTTGGGGCTGTGCTGCTTGGAAGCTGGGCGCACAGTTGTGGCGTAGGATTCCGTATGGAGCGGGTCCGAGGAGTAACAACGGAGGGTAAGTGCCTCAGTGGACAAGGGAGGCTGGAGTGGCCGACCCCCTCAAGAGGGACGAAGCAGAGTAGTCCTTCCCTCATGTCTTGCGGTAAGAAGGAGGTATCTACGGATATACAGAGGTGAAATAGAGTAGCCTCGCCTTACTGTTGGCCGGTGAGATTTATTGGTGAACAAGCTGGGGTTCAACGCAGTTGGACAAGAGCAGAGCTAAGGTCGCTCAGGGACGTATGCGAGGTGCATACAAGGAAGGCTAGAACCACAGAGGTTCGACATGCATGACCATTCCGCGGTGTGTATGTTAAGTGGGAGTCAGGTTGGGTACTTGAGAATGAGGGTAAGGCGTAGTCTGGCGGCGAGAAAGGGGCTTTTCCGCAATGGGAGCCGCGAATAAGGCTGTTCAGTGCCGCTCGGGGTTGTATTTCCATGGGGTGGCTCCATGCTGAAATCCAGCCCCCTGACAGTTGGTATCAGAGCTGGCATTGTTGAAGATACATGTAAGACCAAGGTAGACCGGGTGGGATCGATAAAAGTCCAGAAAGTCCGGCACGGTGTGGGCTGCGAAAAGGGGAGCAGTGAGGTGTAGG
>MU224578.1:217195-232550 GCA_018584345.1 Thuja plicata
TTTAGAAATTGAAAAATCAAGTTCTTACATAATATTTCCATTCTTATTACACCAAATTGCATAAAAACTAAATAAGTGTAAATAGTTGTGAATATTTTAATTATTATATAACATTTCCCATTTAAATTGCACGAGATTCTCCATTTAAAATGCACGGCATTATTTCTAATCGGACAGTGACTTGTACGATATGGCATGCATGACAGTGGAGAGGCATCCAGCCATATCGATATGGCTGGATAGCCGGTGCCGCGAGGATGATAGGCCTTGGGAGCCAGAGAATGTGTGGAGTTTAAAATGCGGGGACATAAATCCGTACAATGTGGCTATGGTATGTTATCAGGTCCATAGCTATTCCTTCTATTCAGTCTATAGAAAGTAGTAGTACGGTAAGGGTGAGCAAAGGTGAATGGATACTGATAACTTAATTGAGAGAAATTTTCTGCCGTACTAACGTATCAATGAGACGTTGGGATGAATCTTGGTCTTTACGCGGTGGATGGTTAATAGTTGGAGAGAGAGGCAGCGTTCTCTGTTCCAAACGTTTGGTAAAGCCTCACATTATTATTTATTTATTAGCGAAATATTAATGCATTTATCCAATTTTATAAATGTTAAGCATATCAATAGATATGAAGAATTATGAATTATGAATTTATTTAAAATCTATATATTGTTGTTGTCTTAAATTTTATTGGAGAACAGTCTTGTTAGACTGACGACATCGCAATCTGTTTTGTTGAATTTTTTTTTATATTTGAACAATATTGTTACTATTAGGAAATGAACATTTAATGTGAGTGACATGCACCAATTTAACATATTTTAAAATGTTATCAATTAATAATATTTGATACACAAATATTATATATCTATATAAACAACTTTATGATTTGGACCTTTTATGGTTTTCCTCTACAAATAAAAACGCTTATTATATATCTTTCCAAAATAAGATTATTTTAAGCAACTCTTCCAAACTCTTTGTAAAGTCATAGTTGACATTATTATTAGCTCAATAGAATAAGAATATTTCCATTCAACTAAAATAAGATCATTTTAAACAACTATTCCAAACTCTTTGTAAAGCCATAGTTGACATTATTATTAGTTCAATAGAATAAGAATATTTCCATTCAATTTTATTGAATGTCAAAGTATAGGTATGAAAAATTAAGCTTTATTATATTATTTTTAATGTATATATTTTAAAATTTACATATTGTTTTTATCTCAAATTTTATTGGAGCATATTCTTATTGGGCTAATTATACTGTTCTATTAATTTTTTTTGCTATCTTGGTCTTATTGAATTTTTTTTTATATTTAGACAATATTGCTACTACTATGAAATAGTACTCCATAATTTATGATTCACTCATTTCCAACAATGTGCATGTTATAAAAAACAACAACTTTTAGTAAGAGAACAAGTTAGCTTTGTTCTATTGTTTTTTGCAATTAAGGAACCATACAAAGCTATAAAGTAAAAACAAAACACCTTTGTACTATTATGTATGACATCTAAGAAACCATACAAACCTCTATAGTGAAAAAAGTAAAATATTTGTTGAGATGAACCATTTATGCAAGTTTGAAATGTAACTTACAAATAATATTAATTATTCCTTTTTTCATTAAGGAAAGACACATTGAGAAAAGACACATGAAGTTAATTCACTTTCTTTATAACAAGTGTTCTAAACAGGGTCTAAGAGTCATTCTTATTAATTTATTGAAAATTTAAATCTTGATTAGATGATTGCCATATCTTCATATATGACTTTCATGAATATTTGAAATTGTTCTAGTGAGCTGAAAATGATAACGCTATCTATGAATCAGGATTTAGTTTAAACACTATAAATCATAGTCCTTTTGCCTTTTTGTTTGGCTATTTGTTGCAAATTACTCATTTCAGTGTTTGACATTAACATTGAAAGTAGTTTTAATTTTAATTATTTGAAACCATAATAACTAGGAAACTTAGGTTTAGGATGTATCAGACTAGTAAGCCAAGCCTACGCAAATCTCTCAGTTGTTTTTCTTGAGTGTAACAGAGTGGTGAAAGGGGACACTTCATAAATTTTTATACACCAGTTTGAAAATGGTGTTTGCCTCTAAATTTTTGAGCATTTGTGCATTTTCTACAACTTGTGTATCATTTGAATCATCAACAAGGGGTAATGCCTCTAAACTATTGAGGAGGACAAAGAAAACTATCAAGGAGGCTGAGGAACTACGAGTTAGAATGAAGACAATTATTACAGAAATAGATGGGTATATGCACCAAGATGGGGGACCAAAAAGGTGCCAAATACCTTTTGGTCCCCCATACGCACATAGCACGTGCGTGCTATAGCTCGCACGCGCGGCTATATGGTTTAATATAAAGTTAGGGCAGCCACAAAAGTGGCTCATTTTGTTTGCCCAAACCCGCAGCTAACTAAGAAATCAAAGAAAATAGCGTGTACGCAATTTATTATGGGTTTTGCTCCATCAAATTGAGCAAAAAATGACTCCACGACGTCATCAAGGTCGAACTGGAAGAAGAGGTAAGTGATTCTACAACCATGTATCTTATTTGTATTGAAATTTAGGTTTAATTTTTAGTTTTCAATCAACTTTAATTGTCAAAGTTTCTTGTCTTAAATTTTATGTTTAATTAGACTTTTAAAATAGATTTTCTTTTAATTGCCAGGAAGGAATGATCTCCCCATAGAAAACCCTCAACCAAAGCCTCCATCTTCTCCTAATGAACAAATGGATATTGAAAATAACCATGAAAATGAACCTCAACTGCTTCCACTAATTGAGAAACCTCCTCTTGGAACACATGAAATTTTGATTAACCAAATAAAAAGAGAGAAAACATAAATATAATCTTTAAATAGGAGGTTAAAAGATTCTATTGGTACAAATCCTAGAAGGGCAACACTTTCAAAATCATTAGAATTAATCTTGACCCACGTAGGTTCACTTAGTGGGCAACTAAATTTATGTCACGACAAAAGAGAAGAACAAAAATAATATTATGCAAATAAATTATCATATGAGGGCATAAAAAAGAAAGAAATCACAAAAGATGACATTTGCAAACTCTTTAAAAGGCCAAGGGAAATTGAAACTCTTAAAACTACAACAAAGAGGTTCCCAATTCAATGGTGCTTGAATGAAGATATAAAGACAAAATTTTGGGACAGATGGTGGATGGTCTTTGATTCCCCTCCGTAACAATCATGAGGTTCCTATCTATTTCCTGAGGCAACACTATTGTGAGTTTTTCTTGAAGGAGGTGCCGAATTATTTTGACTTTCTAGAGTCTCAGGGTAGAGGTGGAGGGTCATCATTTGATATATCTATGACACGTTGTGACCCTAATGCACCTAGGTTGCCCAGTGGCAAGCCACATTTGGATCATGTTACTATTCCTTCCAATGTGAACAATTAGGAACAATTAGTGCTCTGACATAGACTCTCATTCAATGTGCCACTCCTCTAGTCGAGGGTGACCATGGTTAGTTTGCGAGGGGTCATTTTTGTCGTTCTTGTGGATCCCCATGCACATGTGGTACCACCAACAAAGAGGAAGAAGATGATGGACTAATGACTGATGATTTTCTCAATGCAACATTTGGCATTGATACGTGCAGGTAAATATTTGCAAGTTCATTGAATTTATTTGATTATATTTTATTTTTAAATGAATGAATTTAATTAAATTAGTATTTATTGTTTATGATGAAATTTTAGTGAAAGAGTGTCGATTGCAGTGATAATGATCCCCTAGACCCCTTATACACTACGTCATCAACTCCACAAGTATGTATCGAATAAAACATTCTTTAAAGTATACATTTGATTATTCTATAATTATATGGATGTTTGTCTCATAACTTATTGTGCATGTACATTAGTTCACTGCTGGACCATCGACGTTGACATTAGACAACGAAGGGCGTCATTCACATTTCATTGAGGTATGTTTATTTACATGTTAATTTGATTTGTACTTGATTATATTTAATTAATAAATGAATGAATAACTAAATTAGTAGACAAATTATGATCAAAATCCAGAGTCAAAGTTGTCATGGCAATGATCACAGTCCTTCACCTGGCTTTGCGACGACATCATTTAGTGCATGGGGCATATATGTAATAATGCATTATAATTAACAAGTTAGTGGTTTGTTCTTATATTAATGGTTGTCTTATAAATTACCATACATGTGCACCAGTTTAATGATGGAGCTACGACATCGACACTGCACACTTAAGGATATGGTGGCACCTTCACAGAGGTATCATTTATTAATTAGTGGGGTTGTAAAATATTATAGGTATTCTTCGTAACTACATAATACTCTTGTTCTTTCATTTTCAGTTATTGACAACAGAGACTCCTCCTTTTGTTCACGATAGTTTGAATCATGGCGTAGTTGCAGCTATAGCTAGTTCTGACGCACTGAGTGAGGTATGAAAGAGATTACTTAATTAGAATTGTTATTTTAATAGTTTGTATTGAAAATTTTAATGATATCCATGCATGTATTTTAAATATTATTTTGATCATTGTTGTATGGCCTCATTACTCCAGATCATCAGCGTGTCCCTTCGGTGGATGTACATAGCGACTATTTGGTAGCGGTAAGAAAATATTTTATTTTATGTCATCCTATAATTAAATTCTGATGTACATAGTTATTGATGTTTATACTTGTTATTTATCAGCTAGAGTTGTAGAAGAGTCTAGACAAGAGGACTTGTGAGCGCACTCGAAAGAACACTGCATCTCCATCAACACGACGATCAAAGACAACCTGAGATTTGTTTTCTTCCCCTTCCGAGAAATGAATAGATTAGGGATAATCATTGTACGCCAATATGGCATTACTGGACATATTTTTTGTATATTGTATAAGTGACATGTTCTATATCCACTTGGCTTTCACAAAGCCAATTTAACTTTATTGGACATATATATTTTTCTTCATTCTCTACGAATATATCATGTGTATTGATGTAGACTACTTTATGTTTATGTGGATGTATTATGCATTGTAAATTGCTTATGCCTTATATTTATGCTTGGACATGTATCTATGTATATTGTTACTGAATGATTCATACTTAATGAGAATATGCATGTTTCATTTGATAAATCTAGACTCATAATTTTTATTCCAACACCTTAATGAAGTGATAATAGTTCATATAAGCTCAAAAATATCAATCCTACCCAATTTTAGTCTTATTGGAGCATTTTAACCACCTGGACCTATTTAGGGTACTAAAAGAATGTTAAAAAATGCACAAGTACATTGTGGTCCCAAATGTTTGAATGAGTTGTGAAGCACAACAAGGTTATTCCTTGTATTTACATGTCAAATTGAAGGTGTTAGCGGAGATGGTTTGATGCCAGGACGAGTGATTTTCAAGATATGCAATGTTTTAGCTTTCAACTATGCAACATTGCAAGTTTTTGTATCAACTGAGATTGGGTCAGAAAATGAAAAAAAAAAGAGAATCTCCAAAATCGGAGATAGGTTATCGCAGGCCTCCGTGACACAGTCCTGTAACACCTAATGGCTCTTCGATACACCATGCGAGATCTGAGAAACAGACTCCTAAATATCGACAATTTTGTTGCCTGGTGCACCTTGAGGGACACTTTGCTCCATAGCGGTCAAAAATGTTCGAGCCACTTCGCCTCCATGACAGGGTCTCTTGTAGTGTTCACTAGAAATTTTGGAGCTATTGGGGGAGATGATTGGATGCTAGGATGAGCGGTTTTCAAGATATGCAATGTCTCAGCTTTCAACTGTGCAACATTACAAGTTTTTGCATCAACTAAGATTGGGTTGGAAAATGAAAATGGAAGTGAATCTCCAAAATATGATATAGGTTATCGTAGGCCTCCATGACATGGTCTCGTAGTGCCTGATGGCTCATCGATACCCCTCACGAGCTCTGAGAAAAAGACTCCTGAATATCGATAATTTTGTTGCTTGGTGCACCTTGAGGGACACTTGGCTCCATAGCGGTCGCCAACATTCAAGGTACTTTGCCTCTGTGACAGCATTGTTCCTAGCATTCACCTGACATTTCAGAGTTGTTAGCAAAGATGGTTGGATGCCAGGACAAGCAGTTTTCAAGATATGCAATGTCTCAGCTTTCAATTGTGCAACATTGCAAGTGTTTGCATCAACCGAGATTGGGTCACAAAATGAAATGGAAGTGAATCTCCAAGATCCAAGATACATTATTGCAAGCCTCTATGAAATGGTCCCGTAACATCTGACAAATCTTTGATACCCCTCACCAGCTTCGAGCAATGAACTCCTAAATGTTTGCAATTTTGTTGCCTGGTGCACCTTGAGGGACAGTTAGCTCCATAGTGGTCGACAATGTTTGATCCACTTAGCCTCCATGATAGGGTCGTTCCTAGTTTAACTCAACATTTTGGAGTTGTTGGCAGAGACTGTTCAATGCTAGGATGAGCGGTTTTCAAGATATGCAATATTTTATCTTTCAACTGCAAAATATTGCAAGTTTTTGCGTCAACCGAGATTGGGTCAGAAAATGAAAATGAAAGTGAATATCTAAAATCTGAGATAGGTTATCGTAGACCTCTATGACATGGTCCCATAGCACCTGACATCTCATTGATAACCCTTGCGAGCTCTGCGAAACAAACTCCTGAAGATCAGCAATTTTGTTGCCTGGTGCACCTTGAGGGACACTTGGCTCCATAGTGTTCGAAAATGTTTGAGCCACTTTTCCTCCATGATAGGGTCATTCCTAGAGTTCAACTGAAATTTTAGAGATGTTGGTAGAGATGATTCAATGCCAGGACGAGTGATTTTTACGATATGCAATGTCTCATCTTTCAACTATGCAACATTGTAAGTTTTTGCATCAAGCGAGATTGGGTTGGCAAATGAAAATGGAAGTGAATCTCCAAAGTCTGACATAGGTTATTGCATGCCTCTGTGACACAATCTTGTAGCACCTAACAAATCATAGATACCCCTCACGAGCTCCAAGAAACAGACTCTTGAAGATTGGCAATTTTGTTGCCTGGTTCACCTTGAGGGATACTTGGCTCCATAGTGGCCGACAACATTTGAGCACTTCGTGACCGTGAGAGGGTCATTCCTAGTGTTCACCTGGTATTCCAGAGCTTTTTGCGGAGACATTTTGATGCCAGGATGAGCGGTTTTCAAGATATGTAATGTTTCAGCTTTCAACAACGTAACTTTGCAAGTTTTTGCATCAACCGAGATTGGGTTAGAAAATGAAAAGAGAAGTGAATCTCCAAAATCTAGGATATTTTATCATAGGCCTCTATAACACGGTCATGTAGCACCTGACGGCTCATCGACACCCCTCGCGAGATCTAAGAAACGGACTCCTTAAGATTGACAATTTTGTTGCCTGGTGCACCTTGAGGGACACTTGGCTCTATAGTGGTCGACAATGTTTGAGCCACTTTTCCTCCATGATAGGGTCATTCTAAGCATTCACCTAGAATTTTGGAGCTATTGGCAAAGACGGTTCGATGCCAAGACGAGTTGTTTTTAAGATATGCAATGTTTAAGTTTTCAACTACATAACATTGCATGTTTTTGCATCAACTGAGATTGGGTCAAAAAATGAAAATGAAAGTGAAAGTGAATCTCCAAAATTTGAGATAGGTTATCGTAGGCCTCCGTGACACAGTCCTATAGTAGCTAAAAAATTTTCGATATCCCTCGTGAGCTCTGAGAAACAGACTCCTGAAGATCGCCAATTTTGTTGCTTGGTTCACCTTGAGGGACACTTGGCTCCATAGCGGTAGGCAATGTTTGAGCCACTTCACCTCCATGATAGGGTTGTTCCTAGCATTAAATCGACATTTTAGAGATGTTGGCAGAGATTTTTTGATGCCAGGATGAGTGATTTTTGCGATATGTAATGTCTCATCTTTGAATTACGCAACATTGCAAGTTTTTGTATCAATCGAGATTGGGTCGGCAAATGAAAATAGAAGTGAATCTCCAAAGTCTGAGATAGGTTATTGTAGGCCTCTATGACACAATCCTTTAGCACCCAATGAATCATTGATACCCCTCACGAGATCTGAGAAATAGACTCCTGAAGATCGATAATTTTGTTGCTTGGTGTACCTTGAGGGACACTTGGCTCTATAGCGGTCAGCAACGTTCAAGCACTTCATGATTGTGACAGGGTCGTTCCTAGCATTCACCTGGTGTTTCAAAGCTATTGGCAGAGACAATTCGATGCCAAGATGAGTGATTTTTAAGATATGCAATGTTTCAGCTTTCAACTACGCAATTTTGCAAGTTTTTGCATCAACCGAGATTAGGTCAGAAAATGAAAAGAGAAGTGAATATCCAAAATCCAAGATATGTTATCACAGGCCTTTGTAACATGGTCCTGTAGCACTTTTTGGCTCATCGATACCCCTTGCGAGCTCCGAGAAATGGACTCTTGGAGATCAAAAATTTTGTTGCCTGGTGCACCTCGAGGGACACTTGGCTCCATAGCGGTCGACAATGTTTGAGCCACTTCACTTTTGTGACAGGGTTTTTCCTAGCATTCACCTTGCATTTTGGAGCTGTTGGTGGAGACGGTTAGATGCCAGGACAAGCGATTTTCCCAATATGCAATGTATCAGCTTTCAATTGCACAAAATTGCAAGTTTTTGCATGAACAAAGATTGGGTCGGCAAATGAAAACATGAGCAAATATCCAAAATATGAGATAGGTATCGCAAGCCTCCATGACACAGTCATGTAGCACCTGACGACTTGTCGATACCCCTCGTGAACTCCGAGAAATAGACTCCTGAAGATCAATAATTTTGTTGCCTGTTGCACCTTGAGGGACACTTGGTTCCATAGCGGTCGACAACATTCAAGCCACTTTGCCTCCATGAAAAGGTTTTTTCTAGCGTTCACCCAAAATTTTGGAGCTGTTAGCAGAGATGGTTAGATGCCAGGACGAGCAATTTTCAAGATATGGAATGTGTCAACTTTCAACTGCGCAACATTGCAAGTTTTTGCATTAACCGAGATTGGGTCAGAAAATGAAAATGTAAGCAAATATCAAAATTCAAGATAGGTTATCATAGGCCTTCATGACACAGTCCTGTAGCACTTGATGTCTTGTTGATACCCCTCTCGAGATTTGAGAAAAACACTCCTGAATATCGACAATTTTGTTGCTTGGTGCACCTTGAGGGACACGTGGCTCCATAGCTGTCGACAATGTTCAAGCCACTTCGCCTTCATGACAGGGTTGTTCCTAGCATTCACTTGGCATTCTGGAGCTGTTTGCGGAGATGGTTTGATGCCAAGATGAGCGGTTTTCAAGATATGCAATGTTTCAGCTTTCAACTACGTAACATTGCAAGTTTTTGCATCAAAATAGATTGGGTCATAAAATGAAAATGAAAGAAAATATCCAAAATATGAGATAGGTTATCACAGACCTCTGTGACATGGTCCTATAGCACCTAACGGTTTGTCGATACCCCTCACGAACTCTGAGAAAAAGACTCCTGAAGATCGACAATTTTGTTGACTGGTGCACCTTGAGGGACACTTGGCTCCATAGCGGTCGAGAAAGTCTGAGCCACTTCGCCTCCATGAAAGGGTCAGTCCTAGCATTCACCCGATATTCTGGAGCTATTGGTGGAGACGGTTTGATACTAGGACAAGTGGTTTTCAATATATGCAATGTTTCAGCTTTCAACTACGCAACATTGCAAGTTTTTGCATCAACCAAGATTGGTTCAGCAAATGAAAACAAAAGTGAATCTCCAAAATATGAGATAGGTTATTGTAGACCTCCATGACATGATCTTGTAGCACCTAATGGCTTGTCAATAACCCTCATGAGCTCCAAGAAATAGACTCCTGAAGATTGGCAATTTTATTGCCTAGTGCACCTTGAGGGACCCTTGGCTCCATAGCGGTCAACAACATTCGAGCCACTTCGCCTCCATGACAAGATCATTCCTAGCATTCACCTGGCTTAATTAGTTTAAATGAGATTTTAGGTTCTCCACACCTGTATTCTTAGATGAGCCTTTATTCATACCATCAAAGGGAAAAGAAAGGTATAGTTTAAATAATTTTTCTGTAGATACATATATACAAAGAATGTGCTAGCATGAAACATGACAATAAGATTAACATATATTTCTAGAATTCATTTCGTGAAAATATTTTTTTAATTAATGATGCAAAATATATTTACAACTCAACTCATTAGGAGCACCATGAGGAAACAGCTAAGAAGAGAAAACCTCTGGTATTGCCCCAAAAAATAGAAGATAATTTTTTTTATTAAATCTTACAAACTTCCCATTATACATATGGGGTAATGCATGAGCAATTTACAGTCCACCCAATTCTGGATTCAAGGGAATTAATTCCTTTACAAATATACATGTTTTATACACATGCATTCAACTAGATTCAACATTACAACATTTTGAATTCACTTTTAGTCTAATGAACCAGCTAGATCTTCCCTACCCTTTACTGTCTCAAGTATTGCCTCTTGGTCTAACTCTCGAACCTTCCAAAGAGTTTTATTGTGTGGTTTTCCTCCATATTTGGTCAAATGGACATTTGATGCAACGACAAGGTTGGAATAATGAAGAATCTTCTTGTGTGTCTCACAATCCTCAAACAACCACAACCTAGGGTTCTTCATACAATACCGTCTAAGCCATGTACTAGTTACAACCACTGCTCCTGTAGGGTATTCTAATCCTTCATGATCTGTAACTGAGTGATCCAATTTATTTTTGGCCTCAACACAACGACACAAATAATAATTTTTCCCTTCGTCATTGTCTTTAGGTGCAATAACAACAAAATCATGGTCTACAATGATAGAAGCATAATGAGGAGATTAATTTAATGAATACTTACGATAAAGTACTAAATTTGAGACTATTTGTGAGTTGACAATTTACCCGGTTGCACTAGATCAGACAAACGGTCAACATCAATGGATGATTCCATCTGTGTTAGTTGCAATGTTGTTGGGGGACGATAAGACTCAAGTGGGCTCAAAATTTGTGTAGACCATTTGTCGGACCATTCCTTTGACTCACACCCATCTGAATCTTCATCTACGCATGATGAACAAAAACATTCCATATGTCGTGTGTAGATGATACATGAACCTGCATTAGAGCTTCTAAAAGAGTGTAGCTCATTTGATCCAGTTAATGTACAACTATCCTCGTATGGTGCAATGTTAGTTTCATCCATCAACCAAAAAAATCTACAAATCGTAGACTGACCTTCATTACTTGGACCCATTATAGCATTACACCACTAGACAATACATCTCGCATCTAGAAATGTTTCTTGTTCTTTGTACTTTAATTCTTCATGTGCTAAGGCCCTTTTTATACATGCGCCTGCACCATCGTGCTCTCCCTTTCCATGACTGACCTCTATAAAATTCCACATATACTGAATACCAGTGTTCGTATGCATCCTGATCAACCAATTAAACATCCGAGAATTCTTGAATTGAGATGCACAATTGTCTGACCATATGATGTGTCGACGATATGATATACTCCTATTACTCAAATCACCATAAAATAGATAAAAGCAACTCTTACAAACTCTGTAGAATGCGAATGATCATCGCTGATGTAAAAATGATACTCCCTCAATATCTTCCTATTCTCCCCTGTACTGTCAGGTGAATGCATAAATACTATATGAACAAATATAGAAACTTGTTGAGAGCTATAATACTTTTCTTGCACCTCATTTTTTGGCTGTAGAGTGTAGTTCTCTACAAAGTCAACATCTGAAACAATGGTATCAAGTGGGAATGTGTCCTTGCGCAACTTGAATTGCATATCAAACCATCGAGTTCTATGTGTATGCCTTGCATACTCATACACAAGCTTATCAAAAAAATATCCATTAACTAATACACTAGAATCTTTTCAATTACTAAATCACATCTTTTAGCCTCCTTTCCATCTTTAAGAGTATATGCGATTGTCTTATATTTTCCAAAATCCTCTTTTTCATTCCCAATTGCATGTGTACTCTCCATATGTTTACAAATTGGAAAATGTTGCAAACCACCACAATCCATGCATGTACCATTCAAGCATGTGAGCTTGTAAAATTGTTGACCATCCGGTCTTTCACATAAAATTATAGTAATTCATTCCCTTGAAGATGTAGGTGGGTCATTTATGTAACAATCCTGCAAAACATTGTTAGAATGCAAATTTACACATATATGCTTATAAACATCAAAATGGTTAGAAAATTCAATATGTACCCTACAACAAGTTGTGCATGTGATTTATCTTCACATAAAAAGGTTTAGCCATTTCAAAATATCTTTAACTAATTTTAAATTGAGGATATGTATGTATAAATTTTGTAAAGAATTGTGTTTGAGTTGAATCCAAAAAATATTTCGGATATGGAATGCGGATTTGACTACCAATCCTACTTCTTACAACATCTCGTTGAATGGGAGATATTCGTGTTATTCTTCCAAAATTCTTCAATCATGGATTTTAAAGCTTCAACAATTGATTTATCCTTCCACGGTAGTCTACCAGAAAATGCCCATAACTCATTGTTATTTGGATCTTCCATTCTTTGACGCCTTCCCACAGCTCTCGTTAGAGACTTTCTACATATTTTTAATGCTTTTCTTGTCTTTCTAATGAGTCAATATTTATTCATTTGAGTGCTTACTATTGTTGATGTAAGTACATGTCGTGTGACATTATTATCTTTTGTGCGTGATGTAGAACCCACACTCTCATATGTATTCATTAGATTCTTTACAATAGATTTTTCACTTGACTCATCCATCGTTCTTAGCCCAAGAATCTTCATGACGGGCCTAAATTTTAGATTTCTCATCATTTGAACAAATAGTTGACATCTTCCTATCATATTTAAATTCTCAAAAAATAATCTCCAAATACGGATAACATATCTTTGACAAGTACGCTTGGGAATCTTGTCAGGCATTTATTTCAAAATGTAAGTATCAATATCAATCAAATATTTTGGCTTTCTGTAAACAATTCTAGGATGTGTTTTCAACTGTTGAGTGGCCTCAACATTACGAACATCAACAATATTATGTGTCAATTGTGTACCTTCAACCGAAGATGATATGCCTTCAAATTGAGATGTGAAAGATGGATCCTCACCGAGATGTTAATGGTGTGCCTTCAACATGACACGATGTTGTGCATACACCTTCGGATATAGATAATGGTGTGCCTTCAACATGACACGATGTTGTTCCTACACCTTCAGATGTAGATAATGGTGTTCCTTCAACATGATACAATGTTGTGCCTTCAAGATGATACAATAGTGTGTCTCCAACATTGGATGGTGGTGTCTCTTCAACTTGGGAACTCATAGATGATGTGCCCAAATCTTCATAATTCAATTGTCTTGTTGCACGCAATTTTCTCATCCGTTGCCTTATTGTTTCCAATTCCAATTCTCTCTTAGGGTGTGTGCAAGAAGATGAGTCCACTTGACTAGGAACTTTTTACCTTAGTCATTTTTCCGAAATCGTGCTTCAAGAAACGGGGTGACATTCTAAAATAACGGGGTGATGTTTTAAAATAGCGGGGTGACGTTTCGGTTCGAGACCCCGAGCCATTATTCAAATTGTCACCTCGTAAGAGACAGGGTCCCAAAGCTAAACAGGGTCGCGCTCAAAATGGAGTGACGTTTAGAACGCTACCCTGTTTTAGAACGGGGTGTCGTTTCATATGAGACCCCGTTTTGAAAACTATAAAAAAAATTTTGGCACTTTTATTGTCATTTTTAGCTAGCGTGATCTCGCTCCTGAGCTCTACCCCATTTTTTTAGAGCCAAAATTCCTTCAGGTGATGATGTTTTCAAAATTTTCTTACTTTTGTTGTCATTTTTTTTAAATTTTTTAGTAGTTTTAAGTATTTTCTAATCATATTTGTTGTTTTTTTCCCTTCAGAGTTGCAGCTCCTCAGTTTCTGTCTACACCACCTCTACCTCTTCGCTTGCCATCTACACCACTTGCACGTATGTCTTTTTTTTAATATATTAAGTTTAATTATTGTTTTTTTAATAGTATTTATTATTATTTTTATTATGAAAAATGTAATGTATGTCAAATTTATTTAATAAATTATTGTATGTAAATGTTAAAATTAGTTTAGTAAATGTATTTAATTTTCTCTTGTATTTAGTATATATATCTTAAATGTACAATAGAAAATTAAAACAAATCAGAAACCCACACCACATACCTGAAACACATAACTTGTAATTTTGTAACCTTACATTTTTAACACATAATAGAAACGCTAGTACCTATGAATGGGTCCTCCCACCCCTTAAGACCCCTTTAGACGCATTAAAAGATCTTAGGACCTATTACATACCCTTTAGATGGATGCATTGTTTAGATATACATAATGTAGATGGATATGCAAATGTACTAGATATGCATGATTTATATGGATGCATGTGCGATGTTTCTTAGATGTTAAAATTATTTTAATAAATGTATTTAATTTGTTCTTGTATTTAGTATATATATAGATGTAATTTTGTTTGTATTTTTTTCTTAAAATGTATAAACCACATATGTACAGTAGAAAACTAAAACAAATGAGAAACCCACACTACATACCTGAAACATATAACTTGTAATTGTAAACTTAAATTTTTAACACATAATAGAAACCCTTGTTAAGACGTCTTATAGAAATAGTAGGTAATCTGCATTAAACTAGTTCTACTAGATCTTAAGACAAAATAATTACGTCCTGGAGACTTTAGACTGTAGCCGTAGTATGTATCTTAATGGGTCTTAAGGGGTCACATGATCTATTATGACCCCTTAGTCTTATGAATGGGTCCTACCACCCCTAAGGCCCCTTTAGACTCATTAAAAGCCCTTAGGACCTATTACGTACCATAAGGGGTCATAAGACCCATTAAGGACTTCAAGTTTCTTTATGATCCCTTAACATTAACTAGGCAGCCCCACAACCTATTACAAACGCTAAGGATTTCTACAACCTATTTATGACCACTTAGGATCAATTTGTACCCCTTAGGCCCTATTATGTATCTTAATGGGTCTTAAGGGGTCACATGATCTATTATGACCCCTTAGTCTTATGAATGGGTCCTCCCACCCTAAGGCCCCTTTAGACTCATTAAAAGCCCTTAGGACCTATTACGTACCATAAGGGGTTATAAGACCCATTAAGGACTTCAAGTTTCTTTATGACCCCTTAACATTAACTAGGCAGCCCCACAAC
>MU224578.1:238941-249355 GCA_018584345.1 Thuja plicata
TTGACGTTTAGCCTCTTTCTCTTTCTCCACTTGAATTTCCTCATCAATCATAACCCTCCTTTGTTTCTTCTTTTGACGTTGTTTACATCCCATGATTAATAATTTAAATCAATCACACAAGTGCCTTTAATAGTTTAAACCTGCAAAAAATTGTTCTATATGCTACCAATGATTGATGCCTTCAAATGGAGAATAAAATAGTCAATAAACAATGCAAAAGTTGTCTAAATTCTGCAAATTTGATTGCTGTCGAGCGTACTTTGAGTACAAGAATGCTGATGCAGTAAAAAAACATAGTAGATTTTTAAAAAATGGTGAAATATGAAACGGGGTGATGTTATGAAACGGGGCGATGTTTCAAAAATGAAACATCACCCCGTTTCATAACGTCACCCCATTCATAACGTCACCCCATCTTGGTTTAAACCAATTTCCAATGGCTACGAAATGAAATGGGGTTACGTTTTATTTTTGAAACATCACCCCATTTCATAACGCCACCCCATTTTATAAAATTAAAATTTTGCCTGCCAAAAGTGGTTCGGGTTTAGCCTTGGGAAAGGCTTGGTCAACTGACCCTTGGCTTTGGATCTGGTTTGACCTGAATGTTGAAGGCCATGTCCATATGCACACATGAAACTCACTTTGGCCACAAATTGGATCGAGTTTTCTGAGGAATTTTTAGACAAAAAAAAACCCATTTTAGATTAGACAATGGAGATTCATAATATGTAATTTTAAAAAAAAAATTTGATTAATATTTCTATTTTTCAATCATTTTGTACTAAAACAGGTCTATAGAAAAGACAATACAAGCTTTTTATAATTTTAATAACTTTTTTTTTTAAAAATGTTTATTGAAAAATAAATTATATGACATCAAACTACACATAGTTCTACACACTTTAAAAAAAAAATTATTAAAAAATCATATGTTTAGGGCAAATTATGCTTGTCGTACACGAGATTTTATAAACAACGATTGAGCCTAACATATAATTAATAAAAAAAATATATTTAACAAAAAAATATGGAAAAATATTCTAATCAATCATAATTGTGTTACTTACCGTTTCCCAAAAGGGTTTAGATAAATAGTTTCATTTGAGTCTGATTTTGCTTGCCGTACACACGCATGGTATAGTCCTGAAAGAGTGACTTTTTAAATGAGGGTTTTAGTAATCCCTATTGAAATTTGAAATTTATCATCTAGGTATTTAAAAAATCACATATTTGGAAACTAGACTTCGAATCATAAAATTTTATATTAGTGACTTTTTGGAAGATTCCATGTCTAAGTGCCTCAAAACTTTAGGTCAAACAGGACGAATTTGAAAAAATAGGAAAAACAGTTCCACTTTTTGGTCATAAAGTGGACTCAACTTCTTGCTGGCACCCCTTACTTTCTATTCATGTTTCATGTTCCTCATCCAAAGGCAAAACTTCTTCTATGGTATGCAATTTTTTGTATTCATGAAGTTGTCTCATTCTTTCCCTTTTCTTCTCTTTCTATTTTCATGTTCTAGTGTTAGAGTCTTTGCTCATTTCCTTGGCATGATGATGATTTATACATATGAATTCATTGCAATTTTCAAATTATTATATCAATCTATTACATGAAGTGAAACTTTATAATATCAATCTAAATTATATTAACTCAAAATAAAATAGAAATGAATGACAAATTATAATATTAATCTTTTACAATATGTGAAATAATAAATTATTTCTTCAACAAATCCATATCATAGCAATTATAAACAAAAAGACTCTTTATTCACAATTCACATGTAAAAAAATAAAAAACTTACCTCAATGAATCAATTTTGGTGAAGAATGATTAACTTTCACACTTCGATGTTGATTTTTGATTAAAAATGTGTTGCAAATTTATAGAATATACTTCTTTGTGATCTTCAACACCATGAAAAGTGAATATTTATCGAACAAACTATACAAATCAGCTAGTAACAGTTAAAAGTGGGCCTCTTTCACGAGTTTCTTACCTTAATTACTATTTTTTAGGTTCTTAAATAGCTCGTGCATGCTATAGGGTGTACGCACTATAGGGCGTACGGACACATAAAATGACAAAAGGAGTGAGGGGTAACAAGGGAGGAGAGAGAGAGAGAGAGCTCTTTCTCTCTTAGACACACACACACACCATCTAATCTCTCTCCTCATTCTCATCTCTCTCTCTCTCTCTCAATTTCCCTCCCCCACCTTCTAACTCTTTGTATGTCCCTCCCTTAGGGAGTGTTTATGGTTTACATAGCGCGTATGTGCTATAGTGCGCATGCGCTATAGCGTTCACGCGCTATATAAACCATAAATTTTCATAGCGCGTGCGCACTATAGTGCGTGCGTGCTTTGAATGACATTGAAGTTTACCAAGCCTAAGACTTGGATTTGGCTTGGAGTTACAACCCAAAGGCTTGGAGGATTCAAACAGGTCTAAGACGTGTTTTCCAGCAAACCTAGAAAAAATAACATTTTTTTCTTGTGTGCTCCCCGTCAGGTTTGCACAGGGTTCAATAACGATAAAATCAGATGGCATGATATTGTAGATCTCTCTGATAGCTATCTAACCATGCAATTTATTTTGAATTTTCATTATGTTAAGATTTTCATCTCTAATTTCTTTTCTAAGTATGTCTGATTTTTGTCAAAAACCAATGTGTATTAATTTGGGCTTAGATTTTGGCTCGTTCATCGAATCTTGAAAAAAAATTACATTTTTAGAAACTAGACTCCATTTTACACACTTTAAAAAAAAAGTTTTGATTTTCAATTAGTTTTCAATGATTTCTATTGGGAGCACATAAATTGCAAAAATCAGCCCATGACAGTTAAAAGTGGACCTCTTTCATGAGTTTCTTACCTTTATTACTATTTTTTTGTGTTCTTAAATAGCACGTACATGCTATAGCGCGTGTGCGCTATAGGGCATAGGCACTATAGGGCGTACACCCTATGTTAGATATACAAAATGAAAAAAGGCGAGAGAGAGAGAGAGAGAGAGAGAGCTCTTACACACACACACACCGTCTAATCTCTCTCTCTCTCTCTCTCTCTCTCTCTCTCTTTTTCTATTGCCCTCCCCCACCTTCTAACTCTTTGTATATCCCTCTGTTAGGGAGTGTTTATGGTTTACATAGCGCGTACGTGCTATAGTGCGCACGCACTATGCAAACCATAATTTTGCATAGCGGGCATGCCCTATAGCATGTATGCACTATAACATGTGCACGCTTTGAATGACATTCAAGTTTATCAAGCCTAAGGCTTGGATTTGGCTTGGAGTTCCAACCCAAAGGCTTGGAGGATTCAAACAGGTTTTGAGACGTGTTTTCCAGCAAACCTAGAAAAAAATAACATTTTTTCTTGTCTGCTCCTCGTCAGGTTTGCACGTGGTTCAATAATGATAAAATCAGATGACATGATATTGTAGATCTCTCTGATAGCTATCTAACCATGCAATTTATTTTGAATTCTCATTATGTTAAGCTTTTCATCTCTAATTTCTTTTCTATGTAAGTCTATTTTTGTCAAAAACCAACGTATATTTATTTGGGCTTAGATTTTGGCTCATTCATCGAATTTTGAAAAAACATTACATTTTCAGAAACTAGACTCCATTCTACACACTTTAAAAAAAATAAAGTTTTGATTTTCAATTAGTTTTCAATGATTTCTAGGGGGAGCACACATAAATTTCACATTTTCAGGATGTGTCCATTTTAGAAAATGGTAAAAATTACACTTTCATCAAAAAATTAGTAGAAAAATTGGGGATAAACTAGGTGGTGTTAGCTAATTTCTCACTGGAGCGATTAAACTTTTTTCAAAAAAAAGTTAACATTTTAGGGGGAGCACACCAGACGCTATGTTATGTTTTTTCACAAAAAATAGGACCACTTTTTGCGCTCCCCCTTTTTGAGGGACTTATTCTCCACCATTTCTAAAATAAGTTAGTAGTTTAGAAACTAGATTCAGAGTAGAACAACTCTTATTTTTGTCACATTTTAAAATTTTGAGTGTAACTATCCTCAATTTCTCGTTGAAGTTGAGAGTTTGCTGATTTCTGAAAAAAAGAGTGGCATCTTATACCCCTTTTTGGTCCCCCATCTTTGTGCACTTACCCATATGGATTATATATTTAAATTCAAATATTTACTGTTAAAAAAAATCAAAATTTCCTCTTCCTCTCAAGTTTTCAATAACTATATTTATCTTGTGTAACATCCCAAAAAAAGCATAAACCTTAATTTTAAATAATCTAGGCATTTTATATAGATGACATTAGATTGGAATAAATCCAAGCAAACAAATCAATGGCAACTCGAACAAGTTAGGGAAAACTACATAGTTACGAAAAGAGAAAAAATAGCTTTGATCCAGTTCTTAGCAAAAGAGAGTATAAAAAGAGACTTATAAAAATATGTTGGAAAATAGGTGTGCTACAACATACGAAGGAACTGATTTTTTTGTTAATTGATCTCTTATAGTTGTTAGAATATAATATTTCAATTGAACTAGACGTGTCTACAATATGTATCAATAAGAGATGAGGTGCTAAATTTTTTGAAACACCTTCAATTTGTTGTCCTTTTATAAGTTAGGTGTCAATCTATATTATTTTGTTGTCAATTTGTTTAATAGATTTATAGGCATGTAGTTGTCTCAGAATTTGTATAAATATGTATCGTTTGATGAATTATTCTGCTATTTTTTTCTGTATTTTTTTGTTGTTTATTTTCTAATTATAACAAGAGAATAAGATTGAATCAATTTTATCTTTCAATAAACAAATCTGATCTACTGAGTTGGTAGTGAATGCAGTAAGTGAGGTGGTTACTAGAGAAGAGAAAATAAAAGAAAACTAGTCGTTAGTAATTAACAGTGAGGGGTTTTCAATATAAATTTCACTGATTTTTTCTACTAACAATCAGTACAAAATATGTTCTATTATTACATAAAGATCTAAAAGCATACCAAAATATGTACTATTATTACATAAAGATCTAAAGGCATACCATTTATTTACATGGAAATTTTTTAAGGTACATTCCTCTTTATTTAGTTTATACCATGCTACGTGTTAAAACTCATCTACTAAGGTCAACATTAAAGGCTAACAGATCTTGAGAAACAAATTTTGGATAGAGAGCTCTTTTGCATGGTCAATTACAAGTAATTCCAGATAAAAATAGTGACTTTGAGTTTGAATCTCATTCTAAAGTTTCAAACATAAAAGAAAACGTGCTACAGGAAGTTTACCCAAAAGAGATTTGTCAAAGCCCATATTAATATGTAGGGCAATTCAATGTAAGCCATAAATTAATCCATGAAAAATAAAAAAAAATGCTAGACAAAATCTAGCCTTCTGTTCTAAATCAAAAACTTTGAGAACCTTAATATTCACCTCTCTTTTTTAGCAATCAAAACAATTTATTTGCAAGTAACATTATTTCAGAGTGACCACAACTAGGGTTATCAAATATTCCAAAATAATGCAACCCCAAGCTACACAAGGTAAATGTAGAATCCAAAATATTGTTGTTCTAAGATTATAGGCTTTAAAGTATTCCTTTTTTCTCTAATACCATGAAGAAACTGAGAATCTAACAGAGGTAAAATGAAGCACAAGTCCACAAATGAGAACCAAATTTGCCATCGTTTCATTAGAGAAGCAAAGTACATATAGATGTGAAAGTGCAACCAATACAGCCACAAAAGGGGGAAAGTGGTGAACTACAACTGATTATATGTTTGAAGTCATTTGTTGATAGTGAAATGAGTTACAGATGGAACAAACAAAGTTTACGTGGTTTGTAAATAAAGAGTTTTGTATACACCGAGAGATAGTGAACACTGAGTACAATACAGTGTATACCGAGCACAATGTTAACCAAGCTAGGGATCGCTGACACAACACGGTATTGACTAAGAAATTATATCAAACTGAGGCCGACTAGAATGCTGAGATGGAAATTGATGATTTCAAGGTAAATGATAAGGTTCGTTAAGTTGATCAAATGACTATGAAAATTCAAGGAAGATCGAATGACGAAGATTGAAACCGCGGACGGTTTAAGTGGAAAAAACAATGATGGAGATTAAGCGGCAAAATCTAAAGGATGGAAATTAAATGAGCTATGATTTCTATATAAGAGACAAGCGATTCATTTTGAAATATACCTGATGACACTATGATGCACACATGCAAAGTTTATACATGACTGATCAAACTGGTTAAAGAAATAACCGAGCATTTCTGCAGACAACATCGAGCGACAGAGGAAAGAGCATTAATAGAGTAGAATAGAGTATGAAGAATGAGATGAACTAAAGTGAATAAATTGATCAGAGGTATTATGTACTTAGCATAGATCTGAAAATATGCAAATCAGATCACTACTATATCTGTTTAACCATTGTTACAGATAAATCTCTTAACTGATTAGGACGTGAAAGTCTTTATTATGACATTTTAATGAATGTTGAGTGTTTTCTTGTTGACCCCATAGTGAATGCATGGTCAATAGAGAAATTTTAGTTTTCAATCCTCTAACCAGGTCACATTAACAGTGTGCATTGTAACCTTTAACAAGGTTGGCTCTTAACCGAGCTCACTTCAGAAGAGTGAAATATTTTGGGTTACCGGTCCCAGGTGGTTTTTCCTTTAGTAGGGTTTCCACATTAAAAATATATGTGTCAATGTGTATGATTTTTGTGGATTGTTATTTTTCTTTGCATATTACTTTATCTGCATTGATTGGTAACCACAATATTAATTTATTGATACTCGGTAGTGTACTTAATAGTAAGTTTTAAGAGGACAATTTATATTTCATTGAGTTGAGTTTTATGTTTGGTATTGTTTTGATATACATCTGGAGGAGTTTGGGACTGTAGGATAATTGAGAATCAACTAATTCACCCCCCCTCTCAGTTATTCTAACAATTGGTATCAGAGCTAAAAATGCCTAGAATTTCATGCTAGTTCTTGGTCATTGTGTTAT
Organism: Thuja plicata; assembly: GCA_018584345.1. Taxonomy (NCBI): domain Eukaryota; kingdom Viridiplantae; phylum Streptophyta; class Pinopsida; order Cupressales; family Cupressaceae; genus Thuja; species Thuja plicata. The sequence continues at coordinate 245,967 of MU224578.1, forward strand.
GATTCAAGTCACTTTCGGTTTAACACCTTTTAGGTTATTTCCCTTCAGTTCTCCTTCTATCCCTTTCCTCCCAAGTTTACTTTTTCAAATTTTAAGAGTGAAATAGGTCATTATCTAAGAGGAACCAGCCTAGAATCTGAAGGTCTCACTTCAGTTAGCAAAGGTTCCAAAACCTAGAAGTGATTCCCATGTTATACCATATCATTAGAATTATGAGTTTAATAGGGTGCAAATTTGGTGTATAAAAGATACACCTTGTCAAGTGAAAGGAAAAAGTACCATATTGGGTGAAAGGACAATCAAATCAAATGTGAGAATGCATATTGGGTGAAAGGACTTAACTATAATTTTTTGAGGGTGTCATAGTTGAATAACATAGGTCACCGAGTTGCATTTGAGAACAAAAAAGCTAGAATCTATGATGGCAAAGGAAGGTTGATCGACACTGGCGAACAATCAAAAGGTAATTTATTCTATCTTGACACTGCTAAAACTACTTGTTTGATGGCTAAGAATGAAAATATATGGTTATGGCATAAGAGGTTGTCATGTAAATTTTGACAACATGGTTAAGATTAGTAAGAAAAGAAAAGTAAGATGCTTACCTAGCCTATCTAAACCTAACCATGTAATGTGAAAGAATTGTCAAATTGGAAAGATGTCAAAATCTAGTTTTAAGAGAGATTTTTTCATCTAAGGATATTTTGGAGTTAGTTCATACAGACCTATATGGACCAATGAGAATGCAGAGTTATTATGGAGATGGATACTTTATTTTATTTGTTGATGACTACTCTAGAATTGTGATCATCATGTTCCTAAAAGAAAAATCTGAAGCATGTAAGATGTTTAAATGGTACAAAACTAAAGTGGAAAAAGAAACCGATAGAGAAATGAAGTTTTTGAGATCTGATAGAGGAGGTGAATTTATTTATGATGAGTTCACTAACTTTTGTAATGAGTATGGAATTAAAAGACAGGTCTTTGCACTGAGGACACCACAACAAAATAGAATTGCTGAAAGAAGAAATAGATCAATTGTGGATTGTGCTGTAAGTATTGTTGTCTACACACTGAACCGAGTACAACTAAAGAAAGATTCAAACAAGACACCTTATGAATTATGGTATGGTTATACACCTAATGTGAGTTATTGTAGAATATTTGGAAGTCGATGTTATATTCTAAAAGATGATCGAAAGGGTAAATTTGATTTAAAAAGTGATGAAGAAATATTTCTTGGATATTCTACTAAAAGAAAAGCTTACAAATGTTTGAACAAGACTTCTAACAAAATCATTGAAAGTGAAAATATAAAAGTTGATGAATTTTCTAAAAAGAATGATGAGGAAAGCATGAACGAACCATAAGATTATAGTAGATTTTTCTATACTGAAGAACCTGACACTTTGCCCCAGTAGGTACCTAACGTCACCATGTAACAAGGTAATGTTATCGTGCAACAAGGTAATGCTATCAAGCAACAGGAAGCACAGAATGAGAATGCTAAAAGATGTTGCAACTAAAGATCAAAATCGAAAACATAATGAAGAACAAAGAATTGAACCTATACTTGTGAAATATGTAAGAAGAGATCATCCAAAAAATCATATTATTGGAGATATAAGAGATGGTATGATGACACGAAGTAAGTTGAGAGACAACACATGTTTAATTTGTGAATTTGAACCTAAGAATGTTAGACATGCACTTGAGAATGAAGAATGGATCACTGTAATGAATGAGGAAATTGAGCAGATAAAGAAAAAAAAAAACATGGACATTAGTATCGAGACCGAGTGATAAGTAAGTTATTGGCACCAAATGGATATTCATAAACAAATTGGATGAGAATGAAGATGTAACCAGAAATAAAGAAAGATTAGTTTGCAAAGGGTATGCACAAGAAGAAGGTATTTACTATGGAGAAATTTTTGCACCCGTTGCTAGACTTGAAGGAGTTATAATATTACTTGCATATGCTACATATAAAAGATTCAAAGTATATCAGATGGATGTTAAATCTACATTTTTTTGAATGGAATACTAGAAGAAGAGGTATACATTGAACAACATGAAGGATTTGTTGATCCTGATCAGACAAACATGGTATGTAAGTTACATAAAGCTTTATATGGACTGAAACAAGCACCGAGAGCATGGTATGAAAGACTACACTCATATCTTATTAGTATTGGATTTATTAGAATAAGTGATAACATCAATTTGTATTTGAAAGGAGGAAATAATGATAAGACTCTTATTGCTGAAATCTTTGTTGATGATATTATATTTGGAGGTAATGATAATTTATGCAAATCATTTGCTGATGAAATGAGACAAGAATTTAAAATGTCAATGTTTGGGGAGATCAAATTTTTTCTTGGCTTACAAATCTTACAATAGACTGCAAGTATCTATATTACTCAATCAAAATACATCAAGGAAGTACCGAAAACATTTAGAATGGAAGAATCAAAACTAGTTGGAACACCGATGGTGACTGGATGCAAACTGACAAAAGAGGATAAGACACCTGAGGTAAATTAGAATTTGTATAGATCTATGATTGAAAAGTTGATGTATGTTGTACACACAAGTCCATACATAGCACACACAGTTGGAATTGTAGAAAGATTTTCTACTGATTCCAGAGAATCACATATGACTGTTGTAAAAAGAATTTTTAGATATATGAAGAACACTGAAGATTATGGATTGTGGTACAAAAGAGAAGACAATTTTGAACTGAAAGTTTACACAGATGCTGATTGGGATGGGAACATTGATGACAGAAAGAGAACTACTAGTAGAGCATTCTTTATAGGAGAAATATTAGTTACTTGGATAAGCAAAAAGCAAGGATGCATATCTTAGTCAATTGCAAAAGTAGAATATATTGTTGTTGTTGCAAACTATTCGAACATAGCATGGATTAAACAACTTTTGAAAGGTATGAATGAAGAGATCACTGACCCAGTGATAATTTATTGTGATATTACAAGTGCAATAAATATTTCAAAGAACCATTTGATGCATGCAAAAACAAAGCATATATCTATAAAATATCACTATTTGAGGGAACAAGTACAAGAGAAATAAGTGATACTGGAATATGTACAATCAAAAGAACAACTTGCAAACATTTTCACGAAATCCTTACCGAAGGATACATTTGAGTACTTGAGAGGTAGACTAGGGGTTCGTCCCTGGTCTATTGGTCACTAAGCTGACTAGGAGGTTGCATCAACCTACATGTAATCAAAATGTCAATCATGTTGATGCAAAGATGAACTGGAATGACACAGATATATCAGTACACTGCAAGGTACTTATTCTACTGCATCAAAAACCAAAGATATTTTTGGCTACTAAAGATATATATATAT
>MU224578.1:249456-322263 GCA_018584345.1 Thuja plicata
AGAAAGGAAGAGAAATAACATATCTATCTACAGAGAGATTCAAGAATAGAAGAGTCAAATCTGTAGGGAGAGACTGCATGGTGAGCTTTTAATACTGAAACAATTTATATATTCATTAAGCTAGGGAGAGCTACATAATTATTGCAGTTGTAGAACATAAGTTTGGTATTTCTATGGCATTTTTATTTTGCATATTTCATATTTTGTTGCCATCATTGCCAAAGGGAGAGATTGATGAACTATAACTCATTGTATATTTGAAGTCATTTATTGATAGTCAATTGAGTTACAGATGTGATGATAAACATTTTTAGTTAATGTATTGTCATTGATGTCAACTTATTTAAATATCATTATGGTAAAAAATATCTATAATGGATTGAAGATCTGGAATAAACAAAGTTTATGTGGTCGGTAAATCAAGAGTTTTGTATACATCGAGAGACAGTGAACACCGAGTAAAATACAGTGTATACCGAGCATAGTGTTAACCGAGCTAGGAATCACCGACACAACACAGTATTGACTGAGCAATTATATCAAACCGAGGCCGACTAGAATGCTGAGCTATAAATTGATGATTTTGAGGTAAATGATAAGGTTTATTAAGTTGATCAAATGGCTATAAAAATTTGAAGAAGATCAGATGACGAAGATTGAAATGTTTTTTTAACACAACTGCTGAGGATGGTTTAAGTGGCAAAATCAATGATGGAGATTAAGCAAAAAAACCTAAATGATGTAAATTAAATGAGCTATGATGTCTATATAAGAGACAAGAGATTTGTTTTGAAACATACCTGATGATGCTATGATGTGCCCATGCGAAGTTTATGCATGACTGATCAAACTGGTTAAAGACAGAACCGAGCATTTCTGCAGACAAGACCAAGCGACAGAGGAAAGAGCATTAACCGAGCAGAATAGAGTATGAAGAATGAGATGAACTGAAGTGAAAAATTTGATTAGAGGTAATATGTACTTAGCATAGATATGAAAATCTACAAATCGGAGTTGTATTTGAATCAGATCACTACTATATCAGTTTAACCATTGTTACAAATAAATTTCTTAATCGAGTAGGACGTGAAAGTCTTTATTATGACATTCTAAAGAATGTTGAGTGTTTTCTTGTTGACCTCATATTGAATGCATGGTGAAGAGAGAAGTGTTAGTTTTAAATCCTCTAACCAAGTCACATTTTATAATGTGCACTATAACCTTTAATAGGGTTGGCTCTTAACCGAGATCACTTCAGAAGAGTGAAATATTTTGGGTTACCGGTCCCAGGTGGTTTTTCCTTAAGCAGGGTTTACACGTTAAAAATCTGTGTCAATGTGTATGATTGTTGTGGATTGTTATTTTTCTTTGCACATTACTTTATCTGCATTGATTGGTAATCACAGTATTAATTTAATGATACTCGGTAGTCAACTTAATAGTAAGTTTTGAGAACACAGTTTATTTTTCACCGAGCTGAGTTTTATGTTTGATATTGTTTTGATATACATCTGGAGGAATTTGGGATTGTAGGATAATTGAGAACCAACTGATTCACCCCCCCCTCTCAGTTATTCTAACAGAAAGAACTAGAGTGGTGGCAAAACCGCCCAAGAAACTAGGATGATGTGTCAAAATCAAATCGACACATCTTTAGTAGACTCATAAATGATGACAACTGACATCAATAAGTGTCAATACATGTATGGACAACTAATTAGGCTTAATAGCCTAAGTTTAATTAAATAAAATAAATACACATATATATATATATATATATATAGAGAGAGAGAGAGAGAGAGAGAGAGAGAGAGAGAGAGAGAGAGCGCATATTTATATGTATATATAGATCAAGTGACAAAGGAGAGAAAGGAAAAGAGGGAAGGGAGGATAGGTTAAAGAGGAGGAAGGGAAAGGATAATCGTGAACAAAGAGGCTCAACAATCTAAAGAAAAAAGTGACAAAGTGAACACTTCAAAAGCCTAATCAGCAATTTATTATCACTTTTCCTCTCCTAATGAAGAATCACTAAATGTGATTAGAAACTCGAGCTAAAAGTAATGCTCACACTTTAATCCTTAAATACATAATTTTGATGGACTATAGAAAACTAATCCATTCTAAATTCATTTGATGCACATAAATAATAATGATTGTTATATAGTTGATATTAGATAAACCTAATTTCCCTATTATCTACCCTAGGGAATAATAAATAAAAGAATTATAACAAAACTCTGTTAACTTGGAACTGCCTTTTAACAAATTGGTGTTTCTGTAATCTAGAGGCCACCTTTAAGAATTTGACTGTCATTTTTTTTACATCTCAAATGATGTTCATGGTGACTCTAGGAGAATGTTTGTTCTATGTATTTATTGTTCTGGGCTGTTTATTCTCTACTCTCATTGAAAGCCTTTGACAGTCGTATTAAATTCTATTGTTACATTTATTTCAATATTTAATTGAATAAAAAATCATTAGCATGCAATGACTGATAAAATCAACTTTAAGTTATTAGTATACTCTGGCAGATAAAAAAATCATTGGTATGCACTGACTGATAAAACAACTTCAAGTTATTGGTATACACTGACAACTTCAGTGACAATTATTTTTTCAGTCAAAACTTATTATATTTATATTAATATTTCTTGCCAATGGTGGACAATATTGGCTAACCGCAATAATTCCAACATTATGTGACACTTGATTAAAAAACATACTATAGGACAAAGAATCATACTTTCAGATACGTATGTCTTAAGGAGATGATTAACTGACAACTGCAAACTTTGCAGACTTCATGGTGAATTCACGTTTTCCCCAGATAAGGCTTTTGGTTCATAAACTTCCAGTGGAAGGTGGGGAATTGGAATGGCATGAAGAGGCACTGCCTTACGCATGAGAAGACTACATAATTATGACATATCCAACATATCTGGAGTTATTTCGTGAAGAAGACTCCAATTGAAGCAGTGTAATAGTTATGCAAGACCAAGATGGATCAAGGATAAAGCCAAATTAATCCCAGGGCATGTTCTCCTGCCTGAACCAAATTCTATGAGTTCAAAATCTTCACCTTTGACATCAATTTGGCTTTTCAAAAATATTTCAGGTTTGAATTCACTGGCTTGTTCCCAAACAATTGGATCTATTGCAATAGCCCAAGCATTGACAAGAACTTGAGTTTTCTCTGGTATTTGATATCCCTCTATTGTGGATTGTTCCATAGACTGATGTGGAAGGAGCAAAGGAACAGATGGGTGAAGTCTTAATGTTTCTTTAACAATTGATTGCAGGTATTGAAGATGAGGAAGATCGGAATCTTCTATCATACGATTGAATCCAATTAAAGAATCAAGCTCCTGTTGAGCTATCTTCATTGCTGATGGATTTCTACACATTTTTGACATTGCCCATTCCAATGTAGCTGCTGAAGTATCTGTGGCAGAAGCCAACAAGTCCTAAAAAAAGGTTAAAAGAATGTTGATAGAGGACAAGAGAAACATGAAGTTAGAATACGATAATCAAACTCATAAATTGTTGGTACAGTTCAAGAAAAACATGAAAATAACCTATTAAATCTTTTTTTTAAATATTAACTAAGAGATGATTAGATGATCAAACCATCATAATTTTTTCATATAACAGACAGGGATGACCTTCAAAATGCAAGCTTGGTGGGTATTAAAAAATGTTATTATGTCGTCACCTAATGTCCAAATCGCCCAAAACAAATTTGAGTTCATTTTCAGTTTTAATAGGTGTTTTAGTTCTCTTTGATATTTTCAAGCATCTCTCAACATTAGAAAAGTTTCAATATGTTCGAATTACAAAATTTCAAGGTCCATCGACTCACTGTTATGAAGGCTCAACAGACAGTTGTTGTGACGGATAACAATGGTGCCTCCAAGAAAGAGACCTCGCAAGTTTGTTCCCAAAGTGTTCCACGAGTTATGTCTCAGCCTAATATTGTTTTGCTCATTCATGAGTTTGATGATGCATGTTCTTGGCTTGAAATGTATACTCTTATTGGTTACTTTCTGGGTCGCAAACCTTCTAAAAATATGATTAAGGATTGGGTGGCAAAAGTCTGGACTCCTCATGGAATCCGTCTGGATGTCATTCAAAGTCTCACCAAAGGTTTTTTTTTGTTTCGCTTTTCCAATCCCACCCATGTGGATGCTATTTTTGCCAAAGGACCCTAGAATATTAGGGCTTCCCTTCTAGTTTTCCGGCGTTGGTCTCGAGACTTCTCTGTCTCTGACGACAAGAAACTAAAAGTCCCTGTGTGGGTTGAGTTTCCTAGTCTTCCTCTACCTTGTTGGCCTTTCACGCATGCCATTGTGCAAAATCTAGGCAGGGTTATTTGTAGTGAGCATGATCATTTTTTCAATCCTCGGCCTCAAAAGAGGCTCTGTATTGAAGTCGACCTCTCCCGAGATCTTAAAGAATCTGTTGAGATTCAGGTTGGTGACACCATCTTCTCTCAGAAGGTGCTTTACCTCAACCTTCCCAACACTTGTTATCATTTTCAATCCACCAAGCATAAGATCAAGGATTTCCCTTTGGCAGTTACCCGGCCCAAACCTCCTCCTAAGGATTCTAGTTCGCAGCTCGTTGATGCTAGTAAAAAAGAGGACACCAAGAAGGATGACTGGGTAACAGTTGGTCGAAAGATCAAGTAGGTTAAACCTGTCGCTTCGGCTTTCGCTTCACAGCTGCCACCTCCTCTTGTAGCGGCTCGTGTTGCTTCTCATGCTAAGAATGTTTCAAACCTTGCCTAGTAGGGGAAGGAGACTTTGGATTCTGGTGGTAACCCTCCTTGGGTTCATACACCTCAGGCAGCTTCCATGATTTCCACTGCTCCCATTTTCCACCGCTCTTGCAGCCCTGAAGAGCGTGCTGAGGCCGCACAGGAGAGCATGGCAGAAAAATATAGAAATGTTTCCATGGAGGCTCCTGGGAATAATTTCACTTATTTGTCAAATAGTTTTGCAACCCTTAGGGAAGGTGATGGTATGGATGACACTATTTTCTCATGAAGTACATCTCATGGAATGTTAGGGGTCTGACAGACATTCCCAGAAAGTATTCTGTCAGGGATGTTCATCTTCGTGTTAGTCATCTGGATGTATTATGCCTCCAGGAAGTTAAAATTTTTAGTTTTTTGCTTGATGCTACCTGCAAAGTTATTTGGCCTAAGAGCCTTGCTCTTTGTTCTCAGCATGAAGCTGGTCGAGGTGGAGTTGTTACTCTCCTTTCTCCTTGTTGGCATTCTCTCTTAATCAGTTATGGTTCAGATCCGATGCAATGATATGTTTGGGTTAATTTCATTATCAAAAATTATTCTTTTGGAATAGTTAATGTTTATGCTCCCAATGATGCTGTTGAGATATCTCCTCTTTGGCATTAGCTTGCGGATTCTCTGCCAGGTGCAACTTGGTTTTTTTGTTGTGCCTTTAATATGGTTGAGGTGGCTTCTAAAAAAGATGGCATTTTGCCTTTTTCATGGACAGCTGGTGAATGGGAAGCCTGGTACTATATGCATAATAAATTGGGCCTTTTAATCCCAATCTTGGTCACCACCAAACTGATGGCGTTTGTCACATGTGGTCTAATTTTAGAGCTTCTTGTGATAGAATTCATAAACGGCTTGATCATGCCATGATTACGACACAGTCATTTTTCTCTTTTTCTGAAAAACAAGCCTTGCCAGTTACTCCTCTTGTTAATGTGACCTTGTCAAATCACTTCCCCATTCAATTCAATATTGTATGGCACACAGCTAAGACATGACCTCCCACCACTCAATTTTTTTTTAATACTTTCATCCTTAATCATGCTTCCACGGTGGCCCACATTCATCGGGTTTGGAACCTTGAGCCTCGACCATCGCAATTGTCTGGCTGGATTCAATGGTGGAATGATGCTATCTAGCGTACGACATGCTTTCTGTGCATTTATGGTAGACAACTTTCCATCTACCACCATCGATCCTATGATGCCAACACCAAAGCTCTCTGTGTTGCCACGGAGGCCTTAGCTCTTGATCCATTCAATCAGAGCTTGCAACTTCACCTTGCCTAGTTGCGTCAACAGAGACAAGTTACAGACACCTATGCTGCTAGAGGTGCTCAGATCAAAGCTCAATTACACTGGTTAAAATTTGGAGATCAGGCCTCTAAAGAATTTTTTGTGGCTCTCCATGCCCGTCACACTAATGTGGGCATAACCAAGATCAAAGAAGGTCAAACCCTCCTCATAGAGATTGTTGATATTATGCAAGCCTTTGTTTGTCATTATGAACAAGTTTTTGCCACTCAGGGATCTTCTCATGCTAGCGATCAAGCTCTTGTGGATTACATAGCTTTCGTGCCTCAATTGTTGGAGATTTGCTTCTGTGCAAATAGTTGATTACATGTTTGTCATTGATGACAACATATAATGTACAAAAGTGTCATGTATGTAATTATTAGTACAGATTTGTGGGAGCCTTGCACGTTTATTTCTATGGTGTAGACATTTTCTGGTTACTATATACATACACGCAGATTCAGATGTGTAGTTACAGTTGAGTTATGTTACTCTATTTTCCAGCCACAGTTTCAGAAGACTGTTTTCAGAAAACCGACAGTAAATTCATTGTTTCTTCAGTTGTGCCTATCTATGGGATATGCATGTTCATATTCATGTTTATTTATGAGTTAAACATGTTTGGTTAAGTGCGCTTAATGTGTTTCATCTGAAGCGTGATGTTTGAGTAAATTTGGTGGAGCTGACTATGTGAAGTGACGCATCTATTCATTTTGAGTTGTGTGGTTCTAATTATGTTTGTGTGCTTAGTTTAGCCGACAAAGAGGTTGTTGGAGAGTTTCCTACAGCTGACATGATCTTATACTTTGAGGAAGATACATATAACAGTTCATTTGTGATCACAAAGTGTGAATGAGAGAAAAAGATATCAAAAAAGAGCAGAACTAAAAGACAGTTGGAAAGCTACATCATTCATCAGTAAGAGATCTATGTGAAGTACCAGAAGGAGATTATAATTCACTGAAACTGATCAAGATAGCAGGTCTATTAAAATAGTTCATTATCAGATATAGTGTATATCTGTTGTGCAGAAGGTTGCAACCTTCATCATTCGAGCAGTGAGCTCTTGGATAGTGAGTCGTCACCACTAATAGGGTTACTTGTAAAAGACTCTTAATAGGGTCAGACCTTTAACTAGGTCTCTATACTTATTGCATTGTAAAGATCAACTCCTAATAGGGTTGTAAGATCTTCTAACAAGGATCATCATAAACTAGTGCAGTTCTTTGTGGGTGCTAATTCCCACCGGGGTTTTTACCTATTTTGGTTTTCCCCGTTACCAAAATTGTGTTGTTCTATTCTGTGTTATATTGTTGTGTTTATTCTGTACTTAATTGAAAAAGAATTGAATCTTGTAGATAACTGATTCACCCCCCCCTCTCAGTTATCTCTTGGCACTATTCCTAACAATTGCTATCAGAGCCAAGTGCCTTGCAGAGAAAGATTAACAGCTTAAGGTAGATCAGATGGCGTACTTCTGAAAAGAGATTCCTAAGTTTGATGGAGAAATTATTCTTGACTGGAAGAAAAAAATGATAACACATTTACAGTGTGTTGGTTTTGAGGTCTATGAGGTTTCTACCCAAGCAATTTTTCCAGAATGATGTGGGTTGCGTTCTTGAAGGATAAATATGAAGCCTTTGAGAAGTTCAAAGCATTCAAAGATAAAGTTGAAAATGAGTCTGGATTAAAGATAAAATGTTTGAGATTAGATAGAGGAGGAGAATTCACCTCTGACCAGTTTTATGATTACTGCGAAGAACGTGGAATCAAAAGACAATTAAGTGCACCTAAAACCCCTCAGCATAATGGGATTGAAAAAAAAAGGAACATGATAATACTTGACACAACGCGCACTATCATGATTGAGGAAAAAGTTGCCCATACCTATTGGAGAGATGCGGTCAATACAACACTCTATACTATTAACAGAATTCAATAAAGGCCAGGTTTAGACAAGACACCTTATGAACTTTGGTTTGGTAACATACCTACAGTAAAATACTTTAGAATATTTGGAAGCAAGTGCTACATCAAGAGAGATGATAGTGTTGGCAAGTTTGATGCTAGAAGCGATGAAGTTATTTTTCTTGGTTACTCTACTAAAAGAAAATCTTATAGATGTTTTAACCTAAGATTGAAGAAAATCATTGAAAGTACTCATGTGAAGATTGATGAAAAGTTTATGATTCAAGAAAGATACTATGAGTGTGCACCTATGATTGAAGAAGAACCCAGGCCTATCAGTAAGGAAACAATTATTGAAGAAATGTTTAACTGTATTGATGTTTCATGCAATAACCCTAAAATAAGTGAAGAAGAATCCCATATTACAGATGAGAATATCACACCTAAAATCTCAAAATACACATCTAGATACCACTCTAAAGAGGACATCATTGGAGATCAGAGCAGTAAAGTCTTGACAAGATCCAGAGCAAAAGGTTCAACCGTTGATGAAGAAGTATGTCTACTTTCACAAATTGAACCCTTAAATGTTGATGATGCATGCTATGATTCGGATTGGAAAAATGCAATGCAAGAAGAATTAGATCAGATAATCAAGAGTGACACATGGGAATTGGTTCCTAGACCTTGTGACAAGAATGTTATTGGAACAAAGTGGATATTCAGAAATAAGATGAATGAAGAAGGTACAATGGTAAAAAAAAGAAGCAAGACTAGTATGTAAAGGATATGCACAAAGAGAAGGAATTGATTAATCTAACACATTTTCCCCTGTGTGCAGACTGGAAGCTATTAAATTATTCTTAGCTTATGCAACATTCAAAATTTTTAAAGTATATCAGATGGATGTCAAGTCAGCATTTCTGAACGGTGACTTGAAGGAAGAAGTCTACATAGAACAGCCTGAAGGATTTAGCTTATCAGATAGACCTAACATGGTATGTAGAATGCAGAAATCCCTCTATGGACTTAAACAGGCCCCAAGAGCATGGTATGAGAGACTAGATGGTTACTTGAAAAAGATAGGATTCCAAAAAGGAGCAGTAGATTGTAACTTATTCATAAGAGAGACAACTGAAGGATTACTACTTGTTGCTATTTTTGTTGATGGCATTATCTTTGGAGGTAATGACAAGCTTAGTGAAAAATTTGCCAAAGATATGCAGAGTGAATTTGAAATGAGAATGATTGGACCTATAAAATACTTTTTAGGATTGAATGTGAGACAAACAGACAAAGGCATATTCATAAATCAGTCTAAATATGTGAAAGAGATATTGAAGACTTTCAAGATGGAAGATTGCAAACCAGTAAGCACCCCCATAATAATAGGAAGCAAGCTTTCTAAAGATGATGATTCCACTACAGTTGGCAAGACACTATACAAGTCTATGATTGGAAAAATCATATATCTTACTCAATTTAGACCTGATATTTCTAATGCAGTTGGCATTGTTGGAAGATTTGCAGCTGAACCTAAACAGAATCACCTAATGGCAATAAAAAGAATATTCAGATATCTAAAGGGAACTATGGACTATGGCTTATGGTATCCCAACTCAGAGAATGTAGAACTTCATGTGTACACAGATGTAGATTAGGCAGGTTGTGTTGATGACAGGAAGAGTACCTCAGGAGGAGAAGTATTTCTTGGAGACAGGTTGGTCACTTGGACAAGCAAGAAGCATAATTGTATTTCACAGTCAACGGCAGAGGCAAAATATGTAGCAGCAACATTAAATTGCTCTACAATTGCTTGGATCAAGAAGATGGTAAAAGACTTTGGAATTCAGATTGACTATCCTATTGTTATTCATTGTGATAACACTAGCACTATCAATATGTCAAAGAACCCAGTGATGCAGGCAAAGACAAAACACATTGAAATAAAATATCACTTTCTAAGAGAAAAAGTTGTAGAGAAAGAAGTGAAGTTGGATTATGTAAGCACCAAAGAATAGCTAGCATGCATTTTTACAAAGCCCTTATCAAAATATACTTTTGAGTATCTCAGGGAGAAGCTAGAGTAATTTGCTTTCCTAAGTCTGAATAGAAAATGCAGAAAATGCATCAGTCCTTGGTGATAGATGAATGGTTTACTACTCTACCTCTGGAGTAGTACCTGTGCTTAATTGTATTTGGCACCCTTTGCCATTGATGTCAAAGGGGGAGTATATAATAAGGGGGAGCATATAGTCTCGGGGAGTATGAAGTAATGAAAAATGTAGTAAAAAGAGATGCACCAGTTTAGAGAAGCTTTTGATGAGGATATTAAGAAGATTGTAAAAAGAAAGAGAATACTTTGGGTTGATGGTGTTTTACATATCATGTGTTGCCATCAATGTCAAAGGGGGAGATTGTTGGATATTTGCTTATGTGAAAATAGTTGATTACATATTGAAAATATCACGGTTTCAAGTTAACAAAAGTTTTGGGACCACTCGAATAGTTGTTCACCAATCCCCAATGGTGGTCGGTCATGCCACCCAAGCAGGAGAACCCTCAAGCCCTCCCTATTGTGCTCACAGAGATAACCACGTGGCCTAAACAACACAAGCAAGGAATCATATAGGGGTATCCACATATTTATAGTCATAATTTCATACCACAATTGCAAGTACTATAACCATATTGATGTCAAGACATAAAACAAGTCACACAAGCATAAACACTAAACAAAAGACAAGGTGGTAGTAGAAGTGAACAAACAAATATTGACATAACATAAAAAGGTTTACCTTCTCAAATCTTACAATATGAATGAGTCCAAATTCTAGAATTGGAAGTGGCATTGCATATGTAGGGTGTGGGTATCAAAATGACCCATCACATATCCACCCCAAGAGTCATGTAGAGCCGAGCAATTCTCTTGTGAAGACGAGGATTATTGACTTGCCAAGAACTCTAGGCCTTCCACCAATGTGTCCTTAGCCTAAATGAGCAAGTTATAGGCATGCACGAGGAATCAAATACTCTTAATTATCTTTATTAACTTTTACCCTTGCATTTTAACTCATTTTTCACTTGATTAACTAAAATATTTATTGGGTTACCTATGTGTCCACTTTGTATTCCGATCCCCCCATTGAGAGCCATTCCCATGATCGACCCTACCAACACCCAGGGAATAAATCCATGGACCAATATGAAAATAGCATCCAAACAATGCAAACCCAAAAGCATGACTCGTTTCTAACATGTCCCTTGATAATAATACAATATTTTCCAATTATGCACATTGACCAATGGTGGTGTCATAAAATAATATACAAGTGTCATTGTCATTCATAAACACAACCAACACACAAATCACTCTACATACCTAAACCAAGGTTGTAAATTCTACTTCAAGGGTACAATGGGTTTTACAAGAACACTCAAAGAAACATGGTGCAATTATATCATGAATCCCATCGCAAGGGCACAATTTTGCTCCAAAAATGGATATGAAACCGTCGAAGCCAAAACCACTAAATTTTCAAACTCAGTAGAATGCAAATCTGAGACAACCCATTTTCCCTCCTACATAATTCATACCAAAAATATTTTTTTCAATAAAACACCCAAGTATATAAGCTCTGGCAATGTAGAAACACAAAAGACCCTCTTTCTAATAAGGAAAATCATGAAAACAAATAAATACTCAATCAAATTCCTTCAAACAGTCTAGAAATGAGTTTGCAACCATAATTAAACACTCCATAATCATTTAAATTTTGGAGTACAATACCACTAAGAGGGGGGGGGGGGGGGGGAATCAGNGGGGGTGAATCAGTGGTATAACAAATCTAATTTAATTTCAATTTTAATATTAACAATTCTAGAACAATGTGCAATGGGAGAAAAATAGATAACAAGACAAGTAAGACACACACAAAGAATATGACACAAGATGTTTTCCTAAGTGAAAATCCTCCAGAGAATAAAACCACTCGAATTGCCTCATTGGCTTATGTAAAATATCCTTTTATAATGCCTCACTAGTTGTACATGTCTCACTGACTATATTATCTCACTGATAGTCTTTTTCAGTGCCTCACTGGCTATAACTCAAATTACAATATCCAATTTTATATAGATTCAAAATGTTTGCATAAAGAATGGTAATCACAAATCAATAGATCATACATCATCAAGTATATGTGACACCCTATACATAATACTGAATTATATCAAATCAAGACAGTTCTGCACTCTTCAACAAACATTACTAATTTTAAAACCAATGTGCATAATAAATTGTATAAACAATGAATGTTTTAGGAAGATCCAATACCTTTCATTGTACACTGATAATGTCCCCAATGGAATGCTTATATATGTTATTATATAGAGGCACTAAGAGTGGGGGCAGGATGAATCAACAAAAATAGTTATTGAATGAATTCTACCAAGAATCTAATTATGTTTTTAAACAACTTCCATACAACAAAGCATGCAAGTGTAACTATGCAATAAAAGTAAAACAATTAAAGCATCCACAAAGAATACCAAATAGCACCACTATTTTTATCAAGGAAACCCTTGTAAGAGGGAGAAAACCATGGTGGGGATGACACCCACAAATCTCCTCACTACAGTAAAAATAGTTTCCCTATTAGTATCTTATAATACCATGTTAGGGGCTCACCCAGTTAAGAGTGACTAGTACCTTGTTAGAAGTACAATCAGACCTGTTAGGATCTACCTCGCTAGAGGATTTATAAATTCTTCTCAGAAGTCACCCTATTTAAGGATTTAACCTGCTAACCTATTAGAATTAGCCTTGAGAAATGAACTCAAATGACTGATCAGGCAATGACACTGCTTTCCTATCAAATCCAATCCCATCTCTGAACCTTGGTGCAATATTTTTCCTCTATCTCTAATTGAAACCACCAATAACACAATTTTCAACCCTAAATCACACGATTTAGCTTGTCTTTGTATTGATGTTCTTAAGTCAATTAAGACTTTTTATATCAACGCCAATCATACCTAACATGTCGGCCCAAAACATAATACAAAATTTTATTACCAAACGTTGAAAAATAATTGAATATCTTGATCATCTGATCATTAGGAACCAATCGGTAACTCAATCAGTTCAAACTAAACACATCACCAAAATACCAACTCACTCAAAATAGTGAGTTAACTATCACGGTCAGCAAACTAAACTTGTCTGGCCAAAATAATGCTCTGGGAATGATCACACCACCCATTGTGCTCGCTATCTCGATCGCCACTCAAAATACTATTTGTTCTTGTCTTCCTATTAACCGATCAAAACACTTAGCTTATTTTCTTTACCTATCCATCCATTCGATCGGTATATGTAACCTAATCATCACTTATTATATAGTTTCCATCAATGACAAACTCACAAGCATCAAATACTGCATCTCAACTTCAAAATCCATCATAATGCCAACAATATCCCCCTTTGGCATTGATGTAAAGACATAGTGAAAACATATACATTATGCATAGACACATAGATGCATCGAACTAAAACTTAACTAGAACCATCAAGATTTGCACTACTATACACTTACTCTCTCTTCGATCACTAAACTAGACCCATAACTTTATTTTCACTGCACCAATCACACCCCCTTTGACAACAATGACAAAGTTACATAAATTAACTTCAAAAATGAAATCATCTTACCGATCAAAGCTATCAAAACCATCTCTAAAATTTTGTTTGGTTGTCTCCAAAGAACTCTCCCATGACTTCTGCAAGTTCTCTATGGCATGAACCTGTCCATGTAATATAGAAGCTAACTCCTCCAAAGATTCAAGTGTACTCATGTCTGGTAACACATGTGGTTCCTCTTAATCTTTAACATTTTGTTGCATTATATCAACTGTAGGAATCAAATAAGTTTGCAACTCTAGTAAACTAGTGATCCTCTTATCTTGTTCTGCTTGTAATGTCTTTAACTTGTGATTTACAACCTTAAATTGTGATCTATAAGTGGTAGCTAAATCTGAAATGGGATAAAAACTAGAAATTAAATACTTAAGCTCATGTTGTGCTTCATTTCTCTTTAGCTCCAAATATTGGGTAAACAATGAAAAATCAAAAACTTTAGCAAGTAAGTTTCCAACCTCTTTCAAAGTTTCCTTCACCTAGTTCACATGAACTATAAGTTTCCCTTTATCTATTACAATAGTCTCCATTAACTTATTAGACCTCTTCTTTTCACAATCTATATTTTCTATATTCATGATAGCTTCCTCCAAACTAGTAACTTTCTCAGTGATAGCATTGATCAAAGTATCCATATTTTCAATCGGTGTAGCATTAGAGTCATAGTCAAATTCAGTTACAAGATTTGCAAGAATATCTCTAGCTGACTGAAGTACTTGTTCTTGTTTATTTTCTTCTCTAAGTTGGTCCCTTTTAGCTTTCAACTTTAGTATCTTAGATATTCTCATTAATTCAGTAGGACTCATTTTCGTAACATCAACAGGTCAGTGTATGACCTAAACATCCTCATTTCTAAATTCATCTTCAATTTCTTCCTCAGGAATATCTGTACCTTTTCTCTTCTTCTTGTAACTTGAACTCCCACTTAGATCCAATTTCCTCTTTACTGAATTTGTTGCAACATCAAATTCATCAGCTTAATCTTTGTTTCTAACATCACTTGTTTGTCCAACTACATCAGTTTCATCAGGTATCATTACCTTTTCATACTTATCCTTACGTGCTTCCTCTTTTCTTTGCACAACTTCAACTTCAATAGTAGGATCTTATGGTGGAGTATCATAAGGTATATCACAAATAATTCCTTCAATCACTTGCTCAGTAGTGAAAAAATCATCTATTATTACCTCATCAATGGTAGCCTCTTGTGTTTGTTGCTCCTCTTGATTATAATCCACCAGTTCATCTTATTTCTCCAATTTCTTCTTCATGATATTAAGAGCTTCATCATACACTTCCTATGAGTCACAAATGAGTATTTTTCATTCTCTACTTCTTAATCTGAATTCAAGTCTAATAGCCCTAATTGTGATCTTCATTTCTTCCATAGAAAATTTAGGCTTAAGTACAATCAATGCTTGTTCCATCATTTCTCTATCTTGTTTTAGAGCATATCTCTACCTAGCATCAATCTTCTTGTAAAGTCGTTCAGGTATCATTTTATGGAATTCACTAGGTCCTCTACAAAACTTATGTATACAGTTACAATAGTATCTTCTACCTTTTTCTTACTTTCATCATCATATTTTTTTTAGCATCGCTTGGAATCACTCACACTTCCATATTCCCTTATGTTGTCATCTATGCTACCAGCAGTAAAAGTTCTCCTAGTTTTAGGTTTAACTAATTTCTCAGTGTACATATCAACAATCTTTGATCTTTTGCCAATGGCCCTCAATTTGGCTTGCTCTTTGTCAGAATCTATAGGAGGTTCTTCTACCTCAGTTGTATCCTTCTTTTTACTCTTTCCTTTTGACTCTTTGTAGCCATGATTTATTCCATTTTTTCTCTTGTAATTTTTATATCTAGTCACAAGTGTCTTCTCTTTTTCCTTTTCCTTTTTCTTTTGCACTGTAAAAACTCCTAGTTGCTCTTCCTATTGCCTTATCGATTGTAGAAGATACAGCCTCTACCTCTTCTATTCTTGTTGCAGAAACATAAGTCCCTGCCTCCTCAGTCACAAACCTCTTCCTTCTCTTATCCATCATTTCCTTTGTAGTACCACTCTTCTTGGATAAAACATCAACTTGTTTCCTCACTCTTCTCTCTATCATAGGTACCTTTAGCTATGAATTATTTTTTAGATAATTTTCTTCATAGGTACCAAACCTTTGATTACTATCACCGATCAACTTAGATAGTAACTCATCAACATGGAGTGATATAATATCACCATCTACCTCATAACCCATTAGTAGAGCCCAAGGATTTCTTGGTTGTACTGCCTACACCACACATGTATCGGTATCCACAATAAAACATACATCTTCTTTGTACTTCTATACTAAATTGGTTGGGATCCTCTCTCTCTCATGCATTCTTTTCTGGAAATCTTTAAAATAACCCCACATTATACTATTAAAGTTTTTTCCTAACATCCTTATGCAATCCTTAATATGTACTACTGGAGGCCTATTAGTCGACCATTAAATTTCACCGATACCAGGGAAATAATTTTGCAAGTAGAAGAATACACATACCAGCAACGAACCATACTTGAAATTTTCTTTCTTTTCTTTCTTGATTCTCTCCATGTTCAGAAAGAACTAACTTCTCATGTCCTCACATAGGTCGTAGTGTGCATTCTCCTTCACCATCTGATATGCAGCATGAATACCACCATTGGGCACACTGTTCAATCGACTCAATTGATATACTTTGTAATTGATCACCATAGATGAAAACTTGACCTCGATATCTATAATGTCATTAATTGTCATAGCACATTGATCTTATTTTAACTTTTTTAAATGAGTGACCTCACCAATAGGAATTTCTCTTAGAATAGGTACATCATCACTCGCGTACAACCCTGTCACCATGTAAATAATCTCCTTGGTAATCTTATGTGGCCTGTCCAACCATAAGATCTGATCATGAACATGAATTAGCACAAATCTGATCCATTCAAGTTCAAAATCATCAGGTAGGTCAATTATATAAGTAAAAACCTTGTCTGCCAAATGCTTATGTCCATCCTTCAATCCAGAGTCATTACACAGTTGTGTATATGCATTGAAGATAACATTTGAACCAAGATCCTCAATATTACAATGAATAAACGATCTTATATCCGCAGTCAACAACACACCATGGGGTATCAAAGACAAAGAACTTGCAAGATCATTCTCTACCACCTTCAAAGGATGCAACTTAAATAGTGGCCTTGGTCCCTCTGTACTCCCAACCAATATAAGAGTGTCCATAATGCCAACAATAATTTACTTTAAAAAATACATTATAAAACCTTGGCAACACAGAGAAATATCACTTTTGTTCGTCGATAACGGTTCTTCAAACATCACTTCAATTCTAGCACAAGATCACAACTATCAACCCACAATCACTTCAAATCACCTTAGAATCGATCGCAAGTGCTCTACTTAGCTTGTAGAATGATTAATGATAAATGAAATTCACTTTTTCCCTTTTAAGATTTCATTTATAAGTAATAAATACAATGGTCAAATAGTACCTTTAACTAGTTGCAACCTGTTAAAACATAAAAATTCACTATGTCATTGTTACCAATTTTCGGTACCAAGATCAATCGGGTGGATTTGTTATGTTTTGAATGGATGAAGGTAATTTCTCAGTTTTGGTGTGTCCAATTCATTTACCTCTATTCAGTATGTCTATCCACTGTCATGTTTTCTGGTTTTCAAGTCTACACTTAACCAAATTTGCAAAACCCTGAAAACCCTAAGTCTTTCCAAGTGTTAAGCGATGAAAATTAAAACCTTCAGTCATGGCACTTCTATTTTGCTGTTACCTTTCTCATCCACTTAAAGCATGTGTTTAAATTCAATCGCCTTGTTGCGTGACCCCGAGCGAATATTCCATAGGTCTTCCTGACTTCGCGTTTTCCTCAGTCGTGTGGTCTCGAAATGAAACAACATATTCCTTTTGTGTTCTGAGACTCAGCGATTCCTTCAGTCAGGTAGTTGCAGGATATCTATGTCATAAGGCTTCGTGCACAAGGGACCCACCACTCAGTCGGGTAATCGCGAGAGGTTCATAGTAGTTATCAAAATGTCTTCCGACTTCGCGATTCTGTCATGTCGCTCTGTCGCCAGATAAAGCTAAAGTTAAATGCTAAGTCATGCCTTCAGTCACGTTGTCTCGTAATGAAATGGCGGTTAATAGTTTTCTTCCAAGACTTCGCGACTAACCGTTTGTGGTCTGCAGTAAAGTATAGTCGGGATGTCGCCAGAGAAGATAATCTCTCAATTTTCCAATATGCAGCAAATGAACCAACGACTGTGTGACATGTGTCATAAGGTGAGTGGATGCTAAGGTATCGTCACACAGTCACCAGAAGAAGAAAATAGATGCAGCGACAGTGAGACTAAGTCTTTTCCCTCAGTCGCGGTGTCGGAGTAAGTATTAAGGGTATGCCTGGACATCTAGCGATTAAGCGACGGCCGTAGGATGAAAAGCTCAGAGGATCTGACGGTGGTCGCAAAGTCTGAGAACAAAAGTGCCTAAAGAGAAAAGTCATTCCGACTTAGCGATTAAGGTATGTCGCAACGTCGTCAGAAGTGGAAAAGGGCACATATAACCTGTTAGGGTAAAGTCAAATATTCAAAACTTTTATCCCGCGATTGGGCGACTGAGCATTGTCGCATAGTCTTCAGAGAAAATAAAAGCATTTGGCGATAGGGTGATAATCGCAAGAGGTCAAAGGAAACAGTTAGTCGCAAGGTCTCAGAAAGAATGATGAGTTAATGTTAACTGTGTGCAAACTATGATTTCCTTTATGTCGCATGATCGCCAGATTGTAACTCAGGTTAGCCAGAGGTAAGAAAATGCATTGTCGCCATGTCTTGAGATGGAACCATGGTTAGTGATAGAGGCTCGCGACAAAGAGACTTAATGCAGTCGCGCAGTCGCCTGATCCAAGAATCTAAAAGCGGCGACAGTTTTTTGATATGACAGAGTAAATCTCTTGGCAACCAATCACAGGCTTGTATTTTGATCGCAGTGCAAAAGAAGTAGCTGAGATGTAAGACAGACAACAAATTAGAGTGTGACATGTCAGCTCTTTTAAATATCAGACGATTGTTCTGAGGATTCATTTTTGAAAATTTGATTTCCTGACAACTTTGTGCAACTACAGCTAGGTTTTTGATCAGGTTCATAGCATGTAGAATTAATGACAGAACTGATGCTTTCAGAATTGAGCCCAAGTTTCCAAGTTTTCAGATGAAAGAGAGATATTTTGCCTAGTTTACAGTGCTTCCAAGTTGATTAGAAGGTTCTAAATTGCAGGGAATTGTGCACAGAACAGTCTATTGATCTCTGAGATTAGATTTGTTTCAATAACAGTTAGGAGAAAGAGATTCAGAATTTTGAAATATGCACAGAGCTAATTATAGCAGGGAATTTCATATGTTTATTGCGAAATCCATGTTTTATTCCCGAAGATCTTTTCAAAGACAGAAAGATGTCAGATTCTTCTTGGGCGCTGGAAAAATCAGATTTTAAAATATCAGAAGTTGCAGTTGTTAAAGTCAGCAGATAGTTATTATTCTCCAGAAGCTCCTTATGGGCTTTTTGAGGGATAAGACTGCTTCTATGAGGGAGCATTTATGTTGATATTATTCAAGCATGACTTTTGGGTCATCAGTTGTATTTTTGTAGACTTTTGGAGAGCTGA
Organism: Thuja plicata; assembly: GCA_018584345.1. NCBI lineage: Eukaryota > Viridiplantae > Streptophyta > Pinopsida > Cupressales > Cupressaceae > Thuja > Thuja plicata. The sequence continues at coordinate 268,879 of MU224578.1, forward strand.
AAGGTGGCTGGACAGGCCAAATCTGACCCAGAATTTATTGCTTTCAGAATGTAGTTGGCTTTGAAAATGCATAAATATGAGTTGACTCATTGTTAAAAAGTTCTTCTTCCCTTTGGCTTGAGGTTTTGTAACTTGTTCTAAGTTCTTAACAGAGGCAAAGAGATTTTGTAACCCATTTCAGAGAGAGATACAGATTTTGTGGCACCTTTTGTTGGAATCTATAACTTATACCTTCCCTTATTAGTCTGTTATTGTGTAATTAGTGATTGATGCAAAATTCTGTGATGTTCTTTGTCCTCAATTTGTATCACATATTGGTGCCTTTATGCAGTACTTCATGCTTGTTTGCAGGTTTTAAGCTGTGCTCAAGTCAGATTTTCCCCAAATTGTGAGGAATCTTTCTCCTTTAAGGGGATTGTCATTATTGGCCTTCTTACAAATTGATTATGCAGATATTATGATTTAATGGGGTTGTGTAAGAGAGCTTAGGTTACTACTTCATTGTGTGTCGAGTTATTTGTACATTTCTCAGATATTTTTTTGGTGCATCACCTTTAGGACATAGTTTTCATTTTTCTATTGTCCTTCTATCTCTTTTCTCCATCAAAAGGAATCAGTTTCAAGTAGTACAGAGTGATTTACCAGATAGGAAGCCTTCCTAGGACCCGGAGATTCATTCCAGTCATAGTTTACCCACAAACTTGGAATGTTTCCATGTTTCTCCAAAAGGCTAGATTCTGGTTATCTAGCAGGGTGCAATTTTGGTAGACAACAGTCATAAAAACCATTATGCAGTCCCATAGAATCATATGTAATACAATATTCTTCATCAGATTCTTTCATAATATGAACATGCATATAAATATGCTAATAAATCTTACCGTGCACACAAATTAAGGGATATGTTATAGATCTTACTTGATTTTCTCCCCCTAAGCCAATAGCTTTGACTTAGTCCGATGATGAATTCACCACTTTACCTGATGTTGTGGAGCTCTCTATCAATTTAGAAGATTTGAATTCACCTTTCTTAACCCATGTTTCCTTCATCTTCTTTCTGATTCCTTCAACATCTGCAATCTTATTGCGTTTATCATTATCATTCCTATTCACCGGTTGACCTCTAGTATTTTTCTTCTTAGCTCTTCAAGATGTAGAAATATGTCCAATCTTGTTGCAATAGTAACACACCATACTTATCTCCATGGTCCAACATTTCCTCTACCAGTTCTCATCTTGAAATTCACTGTTGTGTGTCCATAATTGTGACAAATAGAACATGTAATATCTAATCGGTTGTCTTGTTGATTAGGTCTCTACCGGCTGGAGTTAAATGAAATTTGATTGTTGATTCTAGCAATGAACTCATTAGCCTTATGACCATACTTGTTGTAATGATAACAACTACCATGAAAGACATTAGATCTAGCATTGTAACCTTTAGAACTTTCATAAAAATTTCCAAAACTAGGAATAGGTGCATTAGGTCTATTAGGTCCAATAGGTCTACACCTACAAACATTAGCAGTATGACTTTCCTTGTGACAATTTAAACATACCGGTCTATAATTCCTCTTACCAGCTTTGTTGTTGTTCACCTTAGGTGTTGAATATCCTTTTGCATGGATCCTTTGTACTGGATGACTCATTGAGTTCAAATTTAGTAAACTCTAAACCTTGTTTCTCACCATTTCTCATTTGGCTTGAGAGTTGTTGATGAAGTTTAACATAACTCTTATTGAAATTTTCCAATAGATCATTAGTTTCCTTAAGTTTTCCTTTCATCTTTTCATTCTCTTTCCTTGGATTCTCATTTTCTCTTATGGAAAATTATCATTTTCTTCATTTGTATCATGTAGGTGTTCATGAAAAACAACAAATTCTTGTTCAGATCTGAATAGTTCCTCCAACTTGGATTTTAAGGTATCATATTTAGCTTTGAGAGAATCTTCTCCAACTTTCTTGCCTTCATCTGCAGCTTTCCTTAATTCTGAATCTTGACCCATTCTCATTGAGAACTTTGCCAACTTCCTTTGCATGTTCTTGTTTTCTTTCTTCATCTTGTCCAACACCTTATGCATGTCCCTGTTGTCCTTAGCTAGATGCTCAATCTCCAAGACCACAACCTCTACCTTAGATTCATCAGATCAACTCTACTTAGATAGGTGTTCGATGGGATCTTGACTCTCACTCAATTGTTCAACAAAATCTTGTCTCTTAGCCCTAGATATATTCAACTGTTCCTTGAATTTCTTAATCATATCTCCACCCTTTGCAAGTTGCCTTCTATAAAAGTTCATGTTTTCCTTAAGAAACTCTCCCAAGATGTTAGGTTTCATCAAGGGAACTTGGCTCTAATACCAATTGTTAGTATATAGAGGCACTAAGAGGGGGGTGAATAATTGCAAATAGGTAATGAACCAATTCAACCAAGAATTTGATTATGCTTTTAAACAACTTCCATACAACCAAACATGCAAGTGTAACAATGCAATAGAAGTAAAACAATTCAAGAATCCACAAAGCATAACACATAACACCACTTTTTTTATCGTGGAAATACTTATAAGAGGGAGAAAAATATGGTAGGGATGACACCCACAAATCTCTTCACTGCAGTAAAGAGAGTTACCCTATTAGGAGCTTACAATATCCTGTTAGGGGCTCACCCCATTAAGAGTGACTAGTACCTTGTTATAAGTACAATCAGACATGTTAGGATCTACCTCGCTAGAGGATTTAGAAATCCTTCTCAAAAGTCACTAATACAGGAGCATCTTGGGTTCTTTAGCAATCCTGATCAACAAAAAATATGTTTGTTTTAGTTGTGTAGATTATTGGAGGTTGCTCAATAAAGTACTCGCTAACTGTTGTTGCTCGGTTACTTGTTCTGTCTTTCTTTACCAACGGGTCTCGGTGAACGTTCTATCTTCTCGATGGTTTCTTTCACTGAGTTGTTTCTATTTCTTGGTTATATTTCTTACTGAGTCAAATTTGTTTCTCAATTTTTCTTCACCAAGTTGTTCATGTTGCTTGGTCGACTTCTTACTAAGTGGTTTATCTTGTTCTGGCCGACTTCTGCATTTAATTCTCGTAGCGTACTTAATGTGGGATCTCTCATTGGGTTGTGTGTGGACCTAAATCTTGGTCTTTTCTATTTCCTATGTTGGATCCTTAGGATCAGAGTGTCGACCTCCTTGGTAGAATCTTGTATATATTTGGTTTTCTATTCTTAAATTAGCAGTCTATTTTTGGGATAGAAGATGAAGCATTAACAAATTTAGATCGCAGGTCTGTGACCTTGCATGTATCAAGATTATTCTATAAACATCTAAATTTATATGGCCAAAACTAGGAAGACCTTACATCCCTACATGTAATGAGTTTGATTATTTAATATAATTATTCTTCTATTTCTTCTTTCCCTTTCTATGTGATTGCTTTCGTGTTGTTCAGCAAGTTGGTCTGGATAGATAGGAGTGCCTTGGGCTCCTCTTCTCCATACCCTCCTTGCATCACGTGGTATCAGAGTGAATGTTAGATCTAGGTTCCTTCTTTTAAGCCCTAACCTGATTTGGTTGTGTGTACGAGGAAATCTTCAACCTATTGGGAGCAAGCTTCAAACATAAAACATTAGCGGGTTAGCACACATAAATCATGAGATAAGCGTGAAGCAACAAGAAATCTTTATAACATCAGATTTAGCTAAAAACAAGTTAGTGCACCCTATATTACTTGTTTGATTTTCTCATTTAGATTGGATGTGAGTGTGCTCTCTCAAACACAAATGAAGTGGATCCCCAATGCAATGCAAATATGAATGCAAGATTGGATGAAAAGAAGAGATTCAAGAGCTAGTATGAAGAACTAGTCTTAAATTCTTCTCAAAGATGATATTATAAATTATGAAATTGATATGCAAGAAAATGCAAGAAACTATGATTCATTAAACATTAGCCTAGCATGTAACTTCTAAGTGATTTTAAGTATAAAGAACATGAAAACTAGAAATGAGCTTCTAAAACTAAAATAGCATAATAACAATGCAAAATGAGAGATGTCAATACAAGAGGAGAAGGCCTCTATTTATAGATTTTTGGGAGAGAAGAGAAGGGCTTGAAAGAGGTGGCACCTATGTGGCATCCACATAAGAGCCACATAAGGGACACATGGGCTTGGAAGGGATGGCCATTCAAGAGTCAAACATAGCATTAAATGTTTGAGTGGCTCAAGATTTTTAAGTGGGGAACAAATATAGAAGAACATTTAACAGGAATGGGTGACCATTTTGGAGAGAATTTTCACACATGTGTGAGCATTATATTAGCATTAAAAGGGTTAGGAATCACCTTTTTAAGTAGGACTAGAGGATAATTAGGTGGGGAAGTATGCTTAGGAAGTGAGGTGATGTGTGTAGAATAGGAATAGGGTGGGCTTAGGGTAGACCTCTAGATTGGATTAATAGGTTTCTAGGTTGGATTTAGATTATAATTCAAATTAGATTTGAATAAATCATAGCTTAGAAGAATTAGGGATATGGAGGATTTTTTAATAAATATAAATTTAATAAAAGGAGATTTTGTGAGGCAAATGTATTTAAATACATTAGGATAGTATTTCGATTATTGATAAATACAACCGATGAAATTATTTAATTGAATAAATTAAATAGTTAGATGAATAAAAGAGAATTTAATATTAATAATAATATTAAATATTTTTTAACGTCTACATTTTCCCCTCTTTGACGTGGTGTCACAAGTGACGTTGCATCAAAGACAAGAAAATAAGTTGCCCTAGAGGAAAAGGGTTTCTAGGAGTCGTGTCGAAGCAACGATGATATAGGGTAGGAGTCATACCGCAGAAACAATGATATAGGGTTAGAGTCGTGCTGAAGCAACGATGATATAGGGTTGTGCCCCCTCAAGAAAAGAACACAACAAAGACAGCGTTGTGAGATTTTCTTGAAAAAGGATGCAACGGGAAGGGGGAGTAAGGGAGAGGAGGTAATAAATAGAAGCCTTCTGAAATGCAAGCATAAATGCAACTAATAATGCAAATTCAATGATGAAATTAAATGCAACTAATGAGCCTTCGGGATCCATTTGTGTAAAAAATATGGAGAGCACATCCGATTTTGATATTGCAAAAGGAGGTATGCATTAGGTGTTAGAAATCACAAATGATAGGATTCCTTTACGTGGACTAGATGCTCAAACAAAAGAACACTACAAAAGATGCATGTATCAGTAGCCTCATGACACAAAAAGATAAAATCAATAAAGAAGGCCTCATGACCAAGTAGTCATTCAGTCCAAAGTTCTTTCCATGAACAGGATTGTTGTGCTGAAGAATTTGATAAGTCGACATCGGAAGGATGCATCCTGACGGGCAAGGATTGGATTTGATTAGATTGAAAGATGTTCGCTGGAAAAATCTATGAACAGAATGAGGAGCATGGATAGTCAGTCACAAAACTGATTTGGTGAAAAACATGATTGCAGTCGCAGGATTCAAAATGTCACTAAAATCGAAAGACTGAGCGATGTGGAAGGAAGGAAAGATTTATTGCAAGATTTTGGATATTTTTTATTTTTTTTAATTTTTGCAATTTTTTTTAATTTTTTTTTTGTTTGGACTTTTTGTACATTTAGATTATATACAATAATATACAGGCAGGAGAAGAAAAAGGGAGCGGAAATTTTTTTGAAGAAAATGGGGGCTATAAGAGGGGCTGGAGGGCTAAAGGAAGGTCATTTTGTGAATAGTGGTTGAATGAGAAAAGAGCTCTAGAGAGAAAACATGGCAGATGAGAGGCTGAAGGGGTAGTTGGGAGAGCACGTGCAGACCCATGGGAGACCCGTGGAGCGGCCAATACTAGTGAGTAGTTCCACCGAGACCTTGTATTTACTATTTTCAAAATTTTTATCACTTTTGGGAGTGGGTAGGGGTCATTAATGAAGGTTTTAATGGGTTGTAGACCAGAGATGCCAGTTCTCGATGTTTGCTGACATTGATGTTTGTGGGATGTGATATTTATGTATGACAGATTGTGCATGCAGGATGGTTTTATGCTTATGTATATATGATGCATGGCTGGTGGATGATGTTTATATTATGTACTGACGTGTGTGGATGCAAGATGTGATATGGTTTTATGATGTATGCAATGTATATGCTGATGTTTAATGAAATGTGCATGAGCCTAAATGATTTAACTATGTAATCTAATGATGACTGAATAATGCAAATTTAAAATGACTCTAAATGTATTAACTATGCAAGATTTAAAATGAATCTAAATGATTTTGACAATGCAAGATTTAAAATGAACCTAAATGATTTTAACAATGCAAGATTAAAAATGAACCTAAATGATTTAACTATGCAAGACTAAAATGAACCTAAATGATTGAATTATGCAAGATTAAATGATGAATAATGCAATCTAATGATGAATTTAATGCAAAACTAAATGATTAATAATGCAATCTAATGATAAACTTAATGCAGAACTAAATGATTAATAATTCAATCTAATGATGAATTTAATGCAAAACTAAGTAATTAATAATGCAATCTAATGATGAATTTAATGCAAAACTAAATGATTAATAATGCAATCTAATGATGAATTTAATGCAAAAATGAACCTAAAATGAAATGACAGAATGCAAAGGAGATGTGAGTGATAGTGTACCTAAAGAAATTATGCATGGAGATGGATTGCAATGAAAGGCTGGATGGATGCAAAAGTAAGGATGGGGAATGCAACACATCACTGTCCAACTAGGTTTGTTAGTGTAGTGGTCGGGAAGAAAGGGGATGGGTAAGCATATGCATAGTAAAAATTTTGGGGACAAGGGATAGTGGGGATGAGGGGTGTCAAGTTTGCATTAGGGATGGGGGATTTAGGTGTGTGTAGGATTATGGGGGGTGTGAGGGGGGGGGGGGTAGGACTTGCTGGNTGGGGGGTGTGAGGGGGGGGGGGTTAGGACTTGCTGGGATGTAGATTGTAGGACTTGTTGGGATGTAGGCTTGATTGATAGTATGGGATTTCTTTGATAAGATTTTTTTGTTGGGATATGATGGATGGAGGGTAGTGGTTCTTGAAGCTTGAGCGAGGGGTATTCCAGGAGGGAATACCACCATGTAGTTATGCACTTAGTTTGATATAGAAATGGTTAGAGACTATGCCAAGGTTACTGGGAACGCAGGGCCATGTCTCCACTATTGCATAGGACTAACTCTACAAGCATGCGGGGGCTGCCCCAACATCACTTCCATGGTTCCCAGGAGAACCAAGGTGAAAACGATGCTAGAGAAGTCCACAAATAAACAACGCTTCCCAAGTTTAGCATGCAAATCCACAGAGATGACATACATGCAAGGATCACATCCGACTGACTCACATGTAGAAACCAAAAAGATCAAGCTCCCTATCCCAAGTGCATCCACTCACAATGTACCATGATATGAGGAATTGTGGCAACCTTGAGGAAGAGAACAACCGAGAGAATCAAGAATGATAATCAACAACCAAAATTAAATTCCAAGATAAAAAATTCAACAAGACACCTTTTTCCTGAGAGATCAATAATGATGATTGGATTTATTAGGTCAACAGGAAGGATGCATCCTACAAGATCCCAGGGATGATGATCTAGATTTAGGTCAATGAGAGTAAGGATACATCCTCAAGGACCCATTTCCAGAAACATGGGATGCGTGTCAAACTGATTGGCCAAAATATGTTTTGACGTCAGAGTACTGAACCAAGATTTTATCAAAAGGTACTTGTTGTCACACAGGATTCAAGGTGTAACTGGATCATGTTCTGGAAGGAGACCAACCAAGGACATGAGATATGTACAAGCAAAACTAAACTGAAGACTAGACTGACACAGACAAGATATGTACGGACTGAAGCTCAGGGTTTAAGGATAGGAAGACGTATGTACAGAAGATGATGGACAACTATATACAGGACCATGTGTACAAAATATTAGGATATGAGATAGGAGGACCATTTTAAACTGATTTGTGTGATATGCGAACACCTAGGGAATACCGACAATGCCTAGGTTGAAGCTGGTGTGATGGGGGAGATGGAGGGGCATGAGATTTTTATAGATAATGATAAGGTCATCTATGTGTGACACCTAATTGCCAGGTTTTCATCATGCATACTTGTCCAAGGTGCCTGATTGCCAAGTTTTCACCATTGGACAAAAAATTTCTCTTTACTCTTTTTTTTTCAGGATTTTTTATACTTTTTATGGATTTTTTCAGAAGACTGGAGTGAATAAATAGTTGTCAGGAATAGAAGTTCCTGAGATGAATGATGTTGATGGGGTCATTATGGGGTTCTCCTTCAATAGTAGATAGCTGATATGCCCCAAATCCAAAGCATGCAGTGACAATGTATGGACCTTGCCAGGTAACCTCAAATTTACCTTTCTTTTCTCAATCTCTACCCACTTTCTGATTCTCCTTCAGGACTAGATCTCCCACCTAGAACTGGCGTGGGTGGATTTTCTTGTTGTAGATTCTTTTAAGCGTGTTTTGACAAATGACCAAGTGGTTGTAGCCTTGCTGACGTTTCTCATCCAATAGATCCAATTGTGTGAGCCTGGCTACTCTGCAATCTTCATCATTGATGAGGCCCCTTAGTGATACTCAATGTGTTGGGATTTCAACCTCAATTGGTAAGATAGCTTCAGTTTCATAAACAAGGGAGTATGTTGTGGTGCCTGTGGGGGTATCATAAGAAGTGTGGTATGCCCAGAGGGTGGGGTTAATCTGGAGGTGTCAATCGCGACCAGTATCACTGACAACCTTTTTAAGGATCTTGAGTAGGGTTTTATTGGTTGCCTCATCTTGGCCATTACCTTGGGGGAAGTATGGGCTGGAATAATGATGATGGATATGGAGGCACTCACAAAGATCATCCACATGTTGATTTTTGAATGGTGTGCTATGATCTGTGAAGATGGTGGATGGGATGCCAAAGTGGCAGACGATGTGGTAGAGGATAAATTTTGAAATTTGGACGCTAGTCATGAGGGTAAGGGGTATTACTTTGACCCACTTTGTGAAGTACTCAGTAGCCATGATAATGTATTTGTGACCTTCAGAGGACAGTGGTGATCTTACCAATGAGGTCAAAATCCCAACAAGAAAATGGCCAGGGGGCGCAATAGGATGCATATTTTGTGCTAGTGCATGGATCATATTGGCATGTTGTTGAAAAGGTAAGCACTTCTCTACAAACTCACATGCATCATGTTCCATGGTAGGCCAGTAGTACCCAAGTCTCAGAAGTTTTTTGGCCAAGACCATGCCACTCGTGTGGGCACTGCAAATTCCAGTATGTACCTCTTGTAATGCCTGGGTGGCTTCATTTTCATCAAGACATCTAGAGAGAACATTGTGATAGCCTTGACGATAAAGGGAGTTGGCTAAAATAGTGTAGCAGGATGCTCTGTGGACAAGGTTTTGGCATTGGGTGTTTGTGAGGTGGAGAGCTATGATACCATTCTTTAGATATGCATGAATGTCATGGTACCATGGGGACTGGGGAACAACCAAAACATAGACCTGATTGACATCATTGTTCTTGTAAGCAGGCGCATCGATTTTCTCAACTAGGAATTCATATTGTGTTGTGTCATGTGGGATCTCTAGAAGTGACCCAATTGTAGCCATAGCATCAACTGCTTTATTTTGTAGATGTGGGACTCGCGTGATTTGCAGATTTAGAAAATGCTCTATTAGCTTTCTACCATCTCTTTGTAGCAGTTTATCATCTTTGGTTTTGAATTTGTTGAGTACTTGCTTGATGATAAGTTGAGAATCACCAAAGACCTGAATGTCTGTAATATTCCATTGAATGGCCATGCTAACACCTGTGATCAGTGCCTCATATTTGGCAATGTTATTGGGGCAAGGGAACCCTAGCTTGAAGGATTTAGGAATGTAATCACCATGTGGGGTGACAAAGAGGAATCCCGCCCCTGATCCATGAGATTTATAAGATCCATCGAAGAATAATTTCCAAGCTGACTGTTCTTCTATCATGCACAAGTGCTCATTAGAAAACTCCATGATTAGGGGATAAGCATCGACCAATGGTGCTTTCACCAACTAATCTGTGATGAACTGTCCTTTGATGGTCTTTCTATCGACATACTAGATATCAAACTCACTTAAGAGAATGACCCATTTAGCCATGCGGCTAGTGAGAGTGGTCTTGGAAATAAGATACTTTAGAGGATTGACTTTGGATATAAGCTTGATAGTGTGGCTGAGCATGTAGTGCCAAATCTTCTAAGTGGTGAAAACCACTGCTAGGCACCTTTTTCCATTGGAGTGTAGTTAGCTCATATCCTACCAAGGTGTGACTGATTTAGTATATGGCTCTTTCCTTATCCTTATCATCAAGTTGGGCCAAAAGTGCCCCCAGTGCTATTGTTGTAGCAGAGATGTACAAGATGAGAGACCTACCTAGAATAGGAGGCACTAATATTGGTGGATTATCCAGGTATTCTTTTATCTTTTCAAAGCCTCTCTGACACAACGGATCCCACTTGAAATTTTTGTCTTTCCTTAGTAAGTGTGTGAAAGTTTTGCACTTATCTGCAATTTGAGATATGAAGTGGCACATTGATTAAAGCTTTCCTTACAGGCTACACAACTATCAAAGCATCTTTGGTGGAAGAATTTCTAGGTAGCCTTAACTTTCTTAGGATCTATTTCAATTCCTCTTCTTGATACAATAAAGCCAAGGAGATTTCTTGATGTTACCCCAAAGACACACTTCTTAGGGTTTAACATGAGTCCATAGTGGCTGAGTCAATCAAATACACATTCTAGGACATCCAGATGATCTGTTCTATGGATTTATTTGGCCGAAACTGTTGGAGATTTGATTCTATTTAGTTGATTGATTGTATGTTTGTCATTGATGACAACATATAATACATAGTAGTGATTCTGTATGTACTTATCAGAATGATGAGATGAAGACTTGCATGGTTATCTACATGTTGTTGACATGTTTATTATGTTATGTTCATACACGCAGATCCAGATATGATGTTTCAGTCAAGTTGTGTAATTATGTTATTGGCAGTTACAGTTCTAGAAGAGTATCTATTCAGAGCTAACGTATGTAATGTGTTTCTTGAGTTGCGCCTATCTTCAAGATATGCATGTGTATATTCATGATTAGTTTTTAGTTGATGATAGTTATCTAAAGGTGCCAAACGTGTTTCAAGAAGATTGCAAAGTTAGAGTTAATTTTGTGAGGATGACTTAGTGAAGCGTCACGTCTATTCAACTTTTACTTGTCTGGTTGTAATTATGCTTGCGTGCTTAGTAGAGCTGACAAGGTTGTTATGAAGAGTTTTCTTACAAGTCCCATGATCTCATACTTTGAGGAAGATACTTATAGCAAGTCAATTGTGATATGCTAAGTGTGAATGATACGAAAAGAGACAAAAGATGTACAGAGTAGAATATCAGATGTGGTTCATTCATCAAGAATCTATGTGAAGAAGAAGTGAAAGATTGTAATACACTGGAATTGATCAAGACAACAGTCTACTCTATAGTTCATCATCAGATATAGTGCATATCTATTATACAGAAGGTTGTAGCCTTCACCATTAAGCAATGAGCTTTTGGACAGTGAGTCCACCACCCCTAACAGGGTTATTTGTAAAAGACTCCTAACAGGGTCCGACCATTAACCAGATCACTATACTTATTCCATTGTAAAGTACAACTCCTAACAAGGTTGAAATATCTTCTAACATGGATTACTATAAACAAGTATAGTTCATTGTGGGTGCTAATTCCCATCGGGGTTTTTACCATTTGGTTTCCCCATAATCAAATTGTGTGTTGTGAACTGTGTTATCTGATTAAGCATTTACTTTGTTGTATTCTAAAGTTAAGGAAGTAAAAAGAATTAAAGTTACTGATAACTAATTCATCCCCCCCCTCTTGGTTATCCTTTGGGAATATTCTAATTCAATTCCTCTTCTTGATACAATAAATCCAAGGAGATTTCCTGATGTTACCCCGAAGACACACTTCTTAGCGTTTAACATGAGTCCATAGTGGCTGAGTCGATAAAATATGCATTCTAGGACATCTAGATGATCTGTTATGTGGACTGATTTGGCCAAAATATCATCCATGTAGTCTTCAAGGATTTTATGGATCATGTCATAGAAGATGACTGTCATGGCTCGTTGATATGTGGCTCCTGCATTCTTTAGACCAAACGGCAACATATTGTAGCAGAAGGTTCCCCATGGGGTTGTGAATGCTGTCTTATGTTGATCTTCTTCTGTGATGCAAATTTGGTTATATCTAGAGAATTTGTCCATGAGAGACAACATCTCATGTCCGACAGTGAGGTCAACTATCATGTTAATGTTTGGTAATGAGAAATCATCCTTGGGACATGCTTTGTTGAGGTCTCAAAAATTTGTACATATTCTGATGGATTTATCTGGTTTTAAGATAGGTACCATGTTGGAGATCCAATCAGAATAGTCAATGGTGCAAATGATTTTTTCTTGAAGTAGCTTTTCTAGTTCTTCTTTGAGTAACAAAGCTACCTTAGGGTGCATCTTTTGGAGCTTTTGTTTGACTAGCTTGACATTCGGATCTACTGTGTGATGATGTACCACTAGGCTAGGGTCTAATCCTGGTATGTTGGAATAGGACCATGCAAATTTGTCCACAGACTCTCATAGAAGGGCGGTGAGGGCTACCTATTCTCCTACGGTTAGTGTTGCTGCGATGTATGTGATGCGAGGATATTCCTCTATTCCCAGATTGATGGGCTTGGTCTCTTCAATGAGAATAGGTGACTGCTCAGGTCTGTAATCCTAGATAAGGGGAAGAGGAGAGTCTTCATCCTCTAGCACCTCAGAGAGGTTTTCACTAGTGGATACACACTTTTTTTTTATTTTTTTTACAACCAGATAGTTCCCTTGAGGGGTTTTCACCAGGAGATTGATTTTTTCCTTTTTTGTTTTTGTTTTCTATTTCAATTTTGCAGCTGAAGTTCTCCCCTTCCCAAAAATAGACCTTTGGATCCAAATTGTAGATATGTGTTTACTTGTGCTCCCAGTCCTTTTTCTATTTGACTGCTCCTATGAATTGTAGGAGCATGGCTTCGCTCTGGAACTCGTCAATGTGCACAACACTTGGTTGGTCTCATTCTAGGAAATTGGGATAGTGGAGGGGAAGGTCATTAAAGAGAATGGAAAGTTGGTGGAGGATAGAATTTCCCAGGAAGGTTTCATCATCAAAGACATCATCATAAGCTCTCACAACATTCTCTTCAGGGACATCTTTGATGTCAGCAATTTCACCCAGGGGAGGATAAGAGGAAAATATGTTCTCATTGGTGCCCCCAATCATGGAAAAATCCATGCGAAGACCTAGATTTATTTTTTTGTTGGGTAGGTACAATAGGATCTTTCATTCCTTGCTCTTCATAACCAAGGCCACCTCCCTGGTAGTTCCATTTTTCTGTCACCATTTTGTGAGTTGAATAATACTTGTCTTTGAAGTAATTGAGGCGACTAGTATCTTTTGGGGGTGGATCCTTATAGAGCCATTGGTTGATGTCAGGGGTCATTACTTGGCCAATCATAATGCGCTCAAATACAAAAGTGGTAGGGCCCAATTGTAGCTTCTTACTTGGTTCTGTTGTGTCTTTTTTTGGCCTTCCTCAGGTATGTGGATCGGATGGAAAAGTTCCCACTATGAAGGCATTAGATAAGTTGTATTCTCCACAGCCATTATTGTCGATCTTGACCGTGGAAAGAGTGGCTGAAAAGATTGTCTCTAGGTCTGAATGAGTGTGAGAAGAACTGGCAACATAAGTGCCAATGTCTATCCCAGGGCAATGAGTGGAGTGAGGGAAGGAGGCCTCTAATGCATGACAGTATGCGAAGGGCTTGGGATTTGCATGGATGGTGACCTTAGTGAGGTTATGCAAAAATTTGATGCACTGATGGTAAGTGGATGGAACGTCCTACATAGAATCCATGGGTGGCCAAGGAGGATGTTGAAGGGAAGGTCAAGATCAACAAAATGACACACTATATCTTGGAGTGTCGGTCCCAGCTGGATGGGCAATGAAATTGTTACTTTAGAAGTACCTTCCAGATTGCCATAGGCCTTGATGGTGATGACCTCATTTATTATATCTGCTTCAGTACACCCTAGTTGTTTGAAAAATTTCAATGTGCATAGATTGAGAGCTAAAACATTATCTATCATGACTCACTTAATGACAAAATCCTTAATCATGATGGAAATACAGAGTGGAAGGTTGTGATCAGGTTCTTTGGAAGGTGCGTATGTGGGTTTGAAGGAGATTGCATAGGAGGAGGATAGATGGCCAACAAGATTTTCAAACTACATGAGATTAATGTCGTTGGGGACACGAGATTCTTGTAGAGCTTTATTAAGGGTCTCTTGATGGACGGGAGAGGTACGGAGGATATCTAGTATGGATATTTGGGTGGGGGTATTCCCTAGGTGTTCCAATAGGTTGTATTGGGTACCAGCAGATGAAATGGTACTAGCACCTATGACGGATATTCTGCCTCTATGAGTGGTAACTATGCATTGACTATCTCCGCCTTTGACATGAATGACATTAACAGTGGGTGTAACTTGGGATATACAGCCGATAAGGTTATCATAGTTGATGTATGGGATGGTGTAATAATTTCTGTTGGCATTATATCCTTTTTTTCCTTCTCCTTGATTGGAGGATTGGGCAGGATTGGTTGGTCCTTTTCCCGAGGTGTGGTTAGGAAATACATTTTGATAGATTTTGAGGGCCGCATTTGATGATGGTTGGGCAGGAGAGTCTACTTTGATCTCTTTGTGATCAATGAGATCCTGAATGTAGTGTTTCAGATTCATGCATTTGAGGGTAGTATGTCCTTTAACATGATGGTAATCATAGTATTCTTTGTCATTGTACCACGTAGGCTTAGGTGTTGATTCATCGAACAGTTGTGTCTGTGGATATATGATTAGGTTAGCTTTGGCCATTCTGTGGAAGATGACATTGATGGGTTCACCCAAGGGGGTAAATATATGTTTTGGTGCATTCTGAGCTCGAGGTCTATTTTTTCCATGTGGGACTGATATGGCATTTGTCTGGTTCATGGGATCTTGATAGTTAGACTGAAATGATGTCCCTGGCAGGGGATATGTAGTTTCCGCTTGAGGGCATATGTTTTGCTAGTACATAGGCTGATGGTATGCAGGAGCACGCTGTTGATGCATGGGGGAAAGTTGTGAATGTGATGGTGGTGTTTGCTGATAGTTTTGAGGGGGTGCATTGGGACCGGCTACCATGACTTGAATGTGCTTGATGTCAAAGGCTCTGTTAGTAACCACATTCTTGTTTTTGTTCCAATATCATTGTCAATCATTATTGCCTCTGTCAGGCTAGAACTCTTTGTAATGTTTGATGGTCCCATATTCTATGAGACCCCTTTTGAGATCCATGCCCTTTCCTCGAATTTATTTTTGATTCTGTAGGAAATTCATGTGCATGTGATGAGCTAGTTTGGGATAGAGATTGTTGATGAAAATCGCAGTGAGATGTTTCTGGGGGGGTTGGTAAGACAATCTTGTAGTGAGTCCCTACCAGTGTTGTAGGTAATTTGCTAGGCTCTCCCCTCCTTTTTGTTTAGATTTACATAGATCTAGGAGAGAGAGCTCGTTTTCAATGTTATGCATATATTGGGCAACAAATTTCTCTGATAGTTCTGTGAATGTGGAAACTATGTCATACAAGATCTTATAAAACCACTGAACGGTTGTTCCTCCCAAGCTCTTTGGAAATAGACGCATGAGGAAATTATCACTATAAGCTACCTCTTGACATGCCATGTAAAATTCTTTGATGTGGCTAATAGGATCTCCCCTCCCCTGGTATTTATCAAATTTGGGTGTCTCGAAGTGCTTGGGGAAGGGTATGGCAGTGATAGATCGATCAAATGGATATGGACACACTTCTAATTTGAATGTTTTAGCTTCAGTCCCTATTTTTAGCTCCTTGAGAGTGTTATTCATTTCCTCCCATTCTTGATTGACTTGTGGGGGAGGGTTGCTAAATCCATTTGCATTAGTTCCCTAGATGTGATATGGGTCAAATGGTGCTGGCGAATATGTGGGGTTTTGTGGAGGATATTGTAGTGTGGGGTAGGGAGACTAAAGAGCAATGTAGATGGGTTTCTATGGGAGTATCTACTCAAGAATAGGGTACAACTATGGATTGGATGGAAATGGTTGTTGTTGCTACTATAGTGGCTGATAGTAGGTTGGCGCTTGCTAAGATGTTGGGCATGCAGGGTGAGCATGTGTTGCACTAGCGTAAGGGGGTTGAGCGGCGTTTCCAGAGTATGTGGGATAAGTGTGTTATGGTGGTATGCCCCTAGTATGCACAGCAAGGTAATTAGTGTTGCTGGGAATGCTTGGTTGTTGTAGAGGTGGCACAGCTTGGGATGCAGTAGAGAATGGTGTGGCTAGAGAAGCGAGGGAATTATTTTGTGGCTGCTAAGGTTGATTGGCCACTCACGCACTAGAAAGGACATTGAAGAATTGTTGCAATGGTTGTGCAGCAAAGGGATTTGCCCCTTGCATTTGTAGTTGTGGCAGCTAGGTTGGTTGGACGATTGGTTGAGCATATGTAAAGGGATTGGGTTGTTGCTGTTGCACTTGTGGTGTAAATGGATTGGCATTCTACTATTTTGGTTGTGGCTTTTGGGAAGATGGGGTGGCATTTTGCATAGTGACCAAGGGATTGGTGGATGTATGCAATGCTTGAGATGTGGAAGGAGTTGTTCTTTGTGTCTAAATGGAGATGCCTAAGGCTTGCATGGTGGCTTGTGAGTAATTCCAGGCGGTTGAAGAAGTGTTCTACACTGGTTGATTAACTTGAGGGTTAGGATTGGATTGTTTTTGTGGCAGGGATGCTGGAAAGTACTATGATTGCGGTGCTAGGGGAGCATGAAAGGTGGGCCCTTATGGAAATGAGGGTTGATTATAAGCACCAGTGAGTGGCATTCCTATAGTGAATTGGGGTTGCTATTGATCTGTTGTGGAAAAAAAGGATGGAGCGGAGGTAGGCATCATGGTGCTGATGGTTTGCGTGCTTTGTGGCTATGAGCTGGTTGATGCGGTTTGGATGGGCTGTGTATCGGCTGGGGGATATTGGTTCGCTGGATGTTAGTGGGTGGCAATGGGAACTATGCAACAAAGGTCAGAGCTGTTGGTGGTGCTTGGGGAGCAATGAGGTTTGCTGATTGTGTTTCTTGTGGTGGATTAGGAGGCATTGCTCCCATAACAGAAAATGGAGTGGAATGCAGTGTGGTGTGCACTATAGATGGGGGGATTGAAGGTTTCATCATTTGTGTTATGAGGTTTCCCACTTGTACTATCCATTGTATAGGATTGAACACTTAATTTTTTACTGAGTGTGGGATCACTCCTAGAAGTGGCATAGGTCGTGTAACCATTATGGGTATGAGTCCAGTTGGTAATAGGATTCCTTGCCATTGAATGTCTATAATAATGTCATGACTATTGCATTCTATGACATCATTGATCATGGTAGCGTGTCCTAGATGGTTCATAAATGTTTCTATGGTGCTCATCATTGGAGCCTCATTTGCATCCACCCATATATGCTTGATTTGTGTGTTTTGTTGAGGATTAAAAGAGACCATGGCATTGGTGTGATCAATGGTTGGATTGGAGGAACTAACTGCATGATTTGGATCCATGTCCTTCCTCTTCTTAGTGGATTATGTTGTTGGTGGCATCAAATTAATGTCCTAAGGGGATATGGGATGCAAGGTGCAATGCGAGGATACTCCTATGAAACTAAAGATGATAATGCTATGACTAGGATTTGGGATGATGTGTCTAAGACTATGATTATGCTCATAAGGGCTAAGGATGACTTGATGTTTCATGGATTAAGGGTTGCTTTACCTAGTGTAAGATCAAGTGGATGTGATTGTCTACCTAGGACATACTTGTGGTCTTCGGCGGACGTATTTTCTCTGTCAATGTGAACCAACCTTTTGATCAAGGTGATGAGGTTGCAAAGGCAAAGGGGATTATCCTAAACCAATTCTTAGTTTAAGGACATCTAAAGATGGGGTTTGATTAAGATGTAGGTTTTAAGAAACTCAAAATTGGGGTGTAACACCAAGTGAAGGGTATGACTCTAGGATGATTAGGATGATGATGATGATGATGATGCTAGGTTGACTAGGATGGGATTTGGATAATGCTGGATTATGCTAGGATGACGCTAGGATGAGTGTGTGATGTGTTTCTAAAGATGATATCTAAGGAAAGTCCTAAAAATGCATGCTAGTGGATCCTAAGAAGAGGAGGAATGATTTTTTTGTTGTGATAGGATAGCTAGTCATACTATTCAAATCCAACAAAGGCAGCGTTCAAACGATATTTGCCCATGAAATGACAAACCTTGTTATTGTATATCACTTTATCAAATTGTTCTCATTTGTGAGTTTCTTTCTTGATAGAGTCAACGATGTATTGATACTTATTGGCCTCTCTGGTTGCGTTCTTCTATTCTCTGTAAATCGGAAGCAATGGGGTTTTCACCTTCTTGTGCTTATTGGAATCGATCATGTCCTATAGTGAAAAGATTTGATTTTGGATGAGCAACTGAATGTTATAGGACATATCTCATAAAAGATCAAATTTTGAAGATTTTGGAAAATTATGAAGCTCACGATAGTCTATAAAAAAGGATGATGTTTTGATGATTTGGAAAAAGTTTGATCTCTTTCTAATTTTTGATAGATTTTATTCAATGGTAAGAACCAGTTTTAACATAGTCAAATCATAAAATAACAGGCATGTGTCTTGAAAAAAATCTTACAAGGGACAAAGCAACCTTGAAGGATACAAGCAAGTGTGACAAATTTTGTTTGTTGGGAATTATGTTCGTGTTTTGGATTTGTCAATGTTCTTCAAACACTTCAAGCACAAGTCTACCTAAGGAATTGGTGTAGTATGAAGATATTTTCTTGCAATCTTAGGTGCACACACTTGAGCTAATTAGAATAAAACCATCACCAAGCACGCAATGGCTCCAATCATGATTCCATATTAGTCGACTCCAAACACTCAGGGTGACACGAATGTACGAGTGATCTTGGGGAAGTTACTATCTTCCTTGCATAAACATTATCACCTTTCAGGGTTGTTCCAGGTAGCTTCTATGCCTAGAGTGTTTAGTAAGGATCTCCATTCGATTGTATCCTCTATGTCCGTGCAAGCACGATTTAGGCATATAGTCCCATAGAGCATTTTGACAAAAGTGGTCACGTAAATGTGATTGAGATCGCGACGCCGCACTCAAGTTAGATGAGAGCCAAGTATAAACTCAAATGCAAATTGACTCCAGAGGATTTAACCCCAAAGATTAAGTTTGATTAAAATGAGTTAGACTGGTGTGGCTTACACCTCGTTCTCATGTGGGTCGTTCCCAGGAGATTTTTCCCTCAACCGGTAGGCCCATCTACAGGATTAACTTGAAAAACAATTGGATTGGTGAAAAAAAAGAGTCTAGATTTCTGATTTTTCCAAAAGGACAAGTGAGCATACTCTCCTATCCAGTATTGTTTTATCCACAAACACACAAGACAAGCTTAGTTCATTCCCAAAGATTTAATTGTTTAACACAAAGAAAATGCATCTAGGTTTTTGATCTTCCCAAAATGGAAGAGAGCATAATCCCCTAACACTTGCTCAAGATTAGACAAAAAGATCCCTCCAATTAGTCTATGTGCCTAATAAATCAAATGAAATGCTAAAAAGCATGATTGTTTTGTTGATTTAGATTAAGGCAACCCGCAAGATAAATGTGAGTAATCTTTTGAATTTATGTCTTTGGCAAGCAGTGTTGCAACACAACTAGTTAGTAGTTTTAGAAATTTGACCTTTGACAAGCATTGTAAAACACAAAAATACTTCAAAAATGTGTTAGCACATGAAAATAAAAGTCTGACAGAGTGCATACGTTGATTCAGGGTGCAGACGTTGATTCTGTGTTTTAACCCAAAATGACAGAATAAAAAAATATGCCAGAAAACACAAAAAACCTAGAAACTACAATACCAATGAAGATGATAGTTTGTGAATCGTAGATTCCAGTCGGTGATTGGTACAAACTGATGCTTGTGCAGATGCCAAAATGTGCACCAACATTTTTACGCAGATGTTTGTTGTACCTACAAGGCTAAAAACACATCAAATATAGAAAAAAAAGTTATTGTTCTTTCTTTCTTAGCTCTCAAATCGATCAAAAAACCTATGCTGAGATTGCTCAAACCTTAAAAGATAATTTTCTTTAATGATTTATCAAGAATTTGTTTACTTAATGAAATTTCATCATTATGACTGCTTGTAAAATTGATTTCTGCTAAACAACAGAATTTTGAAACACCAAAAAGCTATGGAAAACACAATAGAACTTGACAAATAAAATGTTAGGTTTGTTAATCTCAAGAAAAAATAGTCCAAAGTGGAGGCACCAATTCTGGTTGCACACACGTTGGATTAGTGCAGATGTTGAATGATTGTCAAGAAGAACCGGCGTTTGCACAGATGCCTTTGTGTTAATTGGAGACGCCAATCCGTGAGTTTGGCAAAAATGAGAGAAAAAGACAAGAAATTTAGAAGGATTTTAGGGACATGGATCCCACTGGGCATGATAGAATGTGTAAAAGGAAATCTTCAACCTGTTGGGAGCAATCTTCAAACATAAAATGTTAGCGGGTTAGCACACATAAATCATGAAATAAGCATGAACCAACAAGAAATATTCATAACATCAGATTGAGCTAAAAACAAGTTCGTGCACCCTATATTACTTGTTTGATTTTCTCATTTAGATTGGATGTGAGTGTGCTCTCTCAAACACAAATGAAGTGGATCCCCAATGCAATGCAAATATGAATGCAAGATTGGATGAAAAGAAGAGATTCAAGAGCTAGTATGAAGAACTAGTCTTAAATTATTCTCAAAGTTGATATTCTAAATTATGAGATTGATATGCAAGACAATGCAAGAAACTATGATTCATTAAACATTAGCCTAGCATGTAACTTCTAAGTGATTTTAAGCATAAAGAGCATGAAAACTAGAAATGAGCTTCTAAAACTAAAATAGCATAATAACAATGCAAAATGAGAGATGCTAATACAAGAGGAGAAGACCTCTATTTATAGATTTTTGGGAGAGAAGAGAAGGGCTTGAAAGAGGTGGCACCTATGTGGCATCCACATAAGAGCCACATAAGGGATACATGGGCTTGGAAGGGATGACCATTTAAGAGTCAAACATAGCATTTAATGTTTGAGTGGCTCAAGATTTTTAAGTGGGGAACAAATATGTAAGAACATTTAAGAGGAATGGGTTACCATTTTGGAGAGAATTTTCACACATGTGTGAGCATTCTATTAGCATTAAAAGGGTTAGGAATCACCTTTTTAAGTAGGACTAGAGGATAATTAGGTGGGGGAGTATGCTTAGGAAGTGAGGTGATGGGTGTAGAGTAGGAATAGGGTAGGCTTAGGGTAGACATCTAGATTGGATTAATAGGTCTCTAGGTTGGATTTAGATTATAATTGAAATTAGATTTGAATAAATCATAGCTTAGAAGAATTAGGGATATGGAGGATTTTTTAATAAATATAAATTTATTAAAAGGGGATTTTGTGAGGAAAATGTATTTAAATACATTAGGATAGTATTTAGATTATTGATAAATACCAATGATGAAATTATTTAATTGAATAAATTAAATAGTTAGATGAATAAAAGGGAATTTAATATTAATATTAATAATAATATTAAATATTTTTGGATGTCTAGAGGTTGATATTGTTGTGGGGTAGCAGATTGCCATCTGACCTACAATTGCATAGGGTTTAAAGATGGTTCATGGGAGAGGAAATGCAGATCCAGGTCTAGATGATATGCTAAGACAGATGGCTACAAGATTGGAAGCTCTTGAGATAGCCCAGCGCAGAGGATGAAATTTTGAAGATGTTAGTGATGATGAACTTGAAGAAGTGCAAGGAGAAGTTGCACCTACACCTGTGATGGATCAGGAAGAAGAGTGATTCCTGGGGGCTTTAAAAAGCTTGAAGTCCACACCTCAGTTTAATCCTCCTAAGTATAGTGGAAAGTTGGATTCTGATGAATTGCTTGGCTGGATCACGAAGATGGAGAAATACTTTGAGTATGAAAATGTACTAGAGGAGAAGAAAGTCAAGATTGCAAGTACAAAGTTCAAAGGTCATGCATCCTTATGGTGGGTGCATATACAATTAGATTGGAAGAAGAAAGGTAAATACAAGATCAAGGTATGGGATAAGATGAAAAACAAATTGAAAGGAAAGTTTCTACCTTGTGATTATCAGATTAACCTAGTAAGGAGAATGAAAAGTTTGAAGCAGAAAGATAGCTCGGTAAAAGAATACACTAAGGAATTTTATAGATTAGACATTAGATCTAGACATGTTGAAGATGAAGTGGAAAGAACAACAAGGTACATGAATGGATTGAGAAGTTCTATACAAGATGAGATCAAGTTGGTAAAGATGGAAAGTATTGAAGAGGCATATCAGTTTTCCCTAAAAGTTGAAGAGAAACTGAACAAAAGATATGAACAAAGGCAAAGAGGAAGAGGTGGTAGGTTCCCTAGAGGAAGAGGTAGATCTCATGGTGAAACCAATAGATCTGAACTAGACAAGACAAATCCAGCCACACATCAAGAAAAGGGAAAAATAGAATGGAAAGGTGGAAGTTCTTTTTGAGGAAGAGGCAACTATTCCTGAGGTGGTTATAGTAGAAGAGGGTTCCAAGTAACTTGTTACAATTATGGTGAGGAGGGGAATACATCCTTTGAGTGTACACATGCAAGAAGGAAAGTCAATAGTAGAAGAAATGATTTGGTGCAAGAGGATTCACCAAATGAACCTAAGAAGGAAGGAAATCTAATGATCAGAAGGATACTTTGGAGTGAGAGAGATAAGCAAGATCCTATTAGGAAAAGTTTGTCCAAGATGAGATGTAGAGTTGCAAACAAAGTTTGGTATGTAATCATTTATAGTGGAAGGTTGAAGAATCTAGCATCTGAGAAAATAGTCACAAAGTTGCAGTTGGAAAGGATGAAGCACCCAAAGCCCTATTAGATTTCATGGATCAAGGATGAACACACACTAATGGTGAGTGAACAATGTTTTGTGAATTTAAAAATTGGAAATACTATGATAAGGTATTGTGTGATATTATGCCTATGGATTGTTGTCATATTTTGTTAGGTAGACCTTGGAAATATGATAGAAATGATATACATGATGGAAGAGTGAATAGATATACTATTTAGATTGATGGGAAGAAGCAAATCTTGTACATTTGATTGAGGAATCTGTTGGTGAGACATGTACATCTGTGAAATTTTGTTTGATGGAAGGAAGATAGTTTGTTAAGGATTTGAAAAGAAATGATATGTGTTATGCTCTGATTCCTAACAAATTGAGTGATAATACAAAATATGAGGTTCCTGTAGAAGTTGAGAAATTTCTTACATAGTACAAGAAGATTGTTTCAGAGAATGTACCTGATGGTTTGCCACCAATGAGAGATATTAGTCATTGTATGGATTTGATTCCTAGAGACAGTTTTCCAAATAAGGCACCACACCCATTGACACTGACTGAGAATGAAGAACTCAACTGAAAAATTCATGAGTTTTTAAACAAGGGTTTGATCAGAGAAATTTTGAGTCCATGTGTAGTACCAACAGGGCTAGCACCTAAGAAGAATGGAGAATGGTAAATGTGTACTAATTCAAGATAAATCAATAAGATCATAGTTAAGTATAGGTTTCCTATACTGAGGATGAATGATATAATGGATTGTTTGAGTGGAGCAAAATATTTTACCAAAATTGAATTGAAGAGTGGATATCATAAGATCAGAATCAGAGAAGGTGATGAATGGAAGACTACTTTCAAAACAAAATAAGGTTTGTATGAGTGGTTGGTTATGCCTTTTGGTTTAACTAATGCACCGAGTACATTTATGAGATTGATGAATGAAGTTTTAAAAGATATTCTTAAATAAATGTGTGATTATATACTTGGAAGATATTATGATATTCAGTAAGACTAGAGAAGAGCATTTGATGCATATAAGACAAGTTTTGTAGAGATTAAAAGAGGAAAATTTAGTGATAAATCTGAAAAAAGTATTCCTTCATGAAAGAAGAACTTGTGTATTTAGGTTTTGTGATTTTAGCTGATGGTTTGAAGATGGATCCTGAAAAGGTTGAAGCTATACTTAGTTGGCCTACACCTAAGAATGTTAGTGAGGTAAGATCATTTCATGGATTGGCAAGTTTTTATAGGACGTTTATCAGAAATTTCAGTTCTATTTGTAATGCTATGACTGAGACAATGAGAGGAGACAAAAGAGAATTCAAATGGACACATGGAGCTGATAAGAGTTTTGAGACTTTGAAACAAAAGGTTATTGAATTACCTATTTTAGCCTTACCTGATTTCAATAATGTATTTCAATTTGAATGTGATGCAAGTGGAAGTGCAATAGGGACTATGTTGACTCAAGAAGGTACACCTGTTGCTTTCTTTAGTGAAAAGTTGAATGATGAAATAAGGAAATATGTTGTATATGATCAAGAATTCTATGCTATTGTTCAAGCTCTAAATAAATGGAGACATTATTTGATGCCAAATGAATTTGTGTTGTATACTGATCATAAGGCTTTGCAGTATTTGGGTAGTCAGAATAAGTTGAATCAAAGACATATGAAATGGGTAGAGTATTTGTAGAGTTTCAAATTTGTGATAAAGCATAAGAGTAAAGTTTCTAATAGATTTGTTGATGCATTGAGTAGAATAAGATCTGTGTTAAATGAAATAAGAATTGAGATTCTTGGTTTTGATGACATGAAGAATTTGTATGAAAATGACCCTGATTTTTCTGAGCAGTAGAGAGTGTGCAGAGAACCTAGTTACAATCAATCAAGTAAGTATGAAGTCTATTTCATTCAAGAAGATATGTTGCTAAAAGGTATTCAATTGTGCATATCAAGAGGATCAATGAGAGCTAATTTGATAAAGGAAAAACATAGTAGTGGTTTGGTTGGAGATTTTGGTATTGATAAAACCTTGAGTTTGCTCAAGGAAAGGTATTTTGGCCTCAATTGTATAAGGATGTTCATAAATTTGTGAAAAGTTGTGGAGTTTGTCAAGTTGCAAAAGGAGTGAGTCAAAATACTAGTTTGTATACACCGATTTATGTTCATGAGAAACCTTAGAATGATATCAGCATCGATTTTGTTCTTAGATTACCAAGGACAGCAAGAGGTAATGATTCCATATTTGTTGTTGTGGATAGATTCTCTAAGATGACATATTTCATACCATGTAGAAAAAAATCAGATGCAGTACATATAGAAGATCTTTTCTTGAAGGAGATTGTTATATTGCATAGATTACTGAGGAGTATCATCTCTGACTAAGAAAATAAGTTTTTCATCTATTTCTTGAAAACACTTTGGAAGAAGTTGGATATCGAGTTGAGGTATAGTTCTACATTTCATCCACAGATTGATGGACAAACAAAGGTTGTAAATTGAATTTTGGGTAATTTTTTGAGATTCTTAGTTGGAGACACAACGAGTAATTGGGATTTGATATTGTCACAAGCAGATTTTACATACAACAGTTTAGTGAATAGAAGTACTGGAAAGATACCTTTTGATATTGTTGAAGGCACACAACCAAGAGGTATATTAGACTTAAGAGACATTACAGGAGAGGAAAAGAGGACTGATAAAGGAGAGAAACTTGCTGAATTTATGAAGACATTGCATGAGGAAGTGAGACATAAGTTGGAGAAAAGTAATAAAAAATACAAGGATAGTACAGATAGATCAAGGAGACAAGACTTTTGAAGTTGGTGATGCCATTATGGTTCATCTAAAAAAGGCATATTCCCTGTTGGAACATATGGTAAATTGAAAATGAAGAAATTTGACCAATCCTTGCACAATATTGAAAAGATTTGATAGTGGAAATACTTATGAAGTTGAATTACCTAATGACATGGATATATCACCTATATTCAATATTTAAGATTTGTATGAGTATCATGATTCTGATGAAAAAGTGACAGCACCGAGTGATTATCCTAAGAAACAAATAGAGGAAGTTGAGCAGATTTTGAAACAGAGTGTTGGCAGAAGGACAAGAGGATATAATTACATGGAATATCTGGTAAAGTGGAAGAACAGACCAATTGAGGACTCATCTTGGATTTCTCAATCTGAGTTGGATTCAATTCAGGTTGGACCTAACACAACATTTAGAGAATCATTTCTTTTAACCCTAGGTGTCTTATGCAAGAGTATCTTAGGTTGTTTAGCAATCCTGATCAACCAAAAATATTTTTATTTTAGTTCTGTAGATTGTTGGAGGTTGCTTGGTAAAGTGCTCGGTAACTTATTTTTCTTGGTTACTTGTTCTGTCTTTCTTTATCGACAGGTCTCGGTGAACATTCTAGCTGCTCATTAGTTTCTTTCACCGATTTGTTTCTGTTGCTTGGTTATCTTTCTTACCGAGTCATTTATGTTGCTCAGTTGGTCTTCACTGAGTTGTTCATGTTGCTCGGTCAACTTCTTATCGAGTGGTTTATCTTGTTCTGGCCAACTTTTGCATTTAATTTCTAGAGCATAATTAATGTGGGATCTCTCATTGGGATGTGTGTGGACCTGAATCTAGGTCTTTGTTGTTTCCTATGTTGGATCCTTAGGATCAGAGTGATGATATCCTTGGTGCACTCTTGTATATATTTGGTTTTATGTTCTTAGATTAGCAATCAATTTTTGGGATAGAAGATGAATGATTAGCAAATTCAAATTGCAGGTTTGTGACCTTGCATGTATCAAGATTATTCTGTAAACATATGAATGTATATGGTCAAAACTGATAAGGCCTTACATCCCATCAAGTAATGAGTTTGATGATTTAATAAAATTATTCTACTATTTTTTCTTTCCCTTTCTGTGTGATTGCTTCTATGTTGTTTTGCAAGTTGGTTTGGATAGATGCGAGTGCCTTGGGTCCATGTTCTCCATACCCTCCTTGCTTCAGTTACCCTTTTAAAGGATTTATACAATGAGGCATGTTAAATTCCACCCTGTAAAGGTATTTAACCTGATAACCTATTAGAGTTAGCCTTGAGAAATGAACTAAAATGAATGATCTAAGAATGGCATTGGTTTCCTGTCAGATCCAATCCAATCTCTAAACCCCAGTGCAATGTTTTGCCTCCGTCTCTGCGTAACCACCAATAACAAAATTTCAACCCTAAATCACACAATTTAGATTGCCTTTATATTTTTTTTCTTAAGCTGGTTAAGACTTAAAACAAATCCCACAAGTCAGCCCAGAACATTGACCTAACTCATAAAAGTCAGTGCCAATCATAACTAACATGTCAACCCAAAATGTAATACAAAATTTTATTAACAAAAACCAAAAATAATCAACCGCCTCAATCATGTGATCATCAAGAACCAAACGGTAACTCAATAGGTTCAAACTAAACACATCACCAAAATACCCACTCACTCAAAACATTGAGTTAACAGTCACGGTCGGTAAACTGAACTATTTTGGTCAAAATAATGCTCTAGTAGAAATTGCACCACCCAATGTGTTTTCTATCTCGATCACCACTCAAAATAATTTTATTACTATCTTCATGTTAATTTATCAAAACACTTAGCTTATTTTTCTTTACCTATCCATCCAATCAATCGGTATATGTAACATATTCATAAATTTTGATAGAGTTGCCATCAATGACAAACTCATAAGTATCAAACACTGTATCTCAAATCCAAAATCCATTATAATGCCAATAATATAATGTTCCTTACTAGGAAACTGAAATATAACTACCATTGAAAATTTATTTCAGCTTATCAAAACTGTCTATACACCTTATTCATGTGACTGATAAACATGTGTCAAAATTGATTGTCATAATAACTTGGTTTTTCATCAAATTGTCTTTTGTAAAATGTGAAAGTTTATCTCCAATTACCATTGTTAATTAAAGAGACTATCAGGTCATAATAGAAATAGAGTAACCAAAGTGTCTTTAACATTAGGAATATTTAACAAAAATAAATATGGATGAACCTTTATCACACAAATAAAACTCTAACTTGTGAAAAGAAATGATTAGAGAAAGTTCAGGGAAGCCATAGGAAAGAAGACACCTGTTACCAAATAATCTTGCCACCAAATCTTGTAAGATCTAGTCACAAATCCTCCTTCACAACGCTTCCCAAAATTTTCTCAAGCAAGAAAACAACCAACCAAAGCATTTGTAAAAAATATGCCATATCTTTGCTGCCATAAAACATTTTTGAAAATTGTAAAGTTGCTCCATGCTTATGTCGTAGGCTAGGCTATGCCCTAGCTCCTTCATTCTTAAGGGTTAACAAAGCTATAATAACAATATGATCCAAGTTTCAAGTGACTACATGTTGATAGTAATGGCATGTCATTTCATGATTCAAATCACATAAATGTTGATACCACAACTTTAGTACCACTTGGTACTAAGTGTTGTATAAAACAACATTACAAATTATGACTTTATCACCTAGGTAATGCCAATAAAAGGATTTCCACTACCAAGATGAATATCACCATTGCAATTGCAAGTGCCAAGACCAATACATCTTAAGTATTATATTGAAACTTTGGTATTATGATGTAGATCAAATTGAGCATCACATAGTATAATTATGATTGAGGAAAACTAGTAAGTTATATTAGGCATTGGTGCTAATCAAATGATTTAACTTATTCTGATCAAGATAAAACTTGTCATTATAACAATATTGTATCACTGCAAATACTAATTGACACGTATCAAAGGTGTCCCATATAGTATGTATCAAACTGCAAACTTTTGAAACAATGGAGTCAATCAAATTGATCAGTATCCAAGTACTCAAATGTATGTATATAATCAAGTTCCACTGATCAATCAAGATGCCAATCTAGTACCATGCAATCAATGCTAAGTACTTGCATGATAAATGCACACTGAAACTAGTTAGTGTTTGGCATCAAGGACAACACAAGTGTAAGATAAACAGACTCCTCATTTTTCCTTGGTGACAAAAGCACTAACCTCTCTCCCTATTTTCATCAAGGAAAAAGGAAAGGGAGGAAAGAAATAGAATGCATGTGCCCAAGAAATATAAATTGAAAGGATATAACTATGAATCTATGATATAACAGCAAGGAGATCAACAATTTTTGCAACTGAAACATGCAAATCACTATTACATGCCAAAGAATAATATACCCTATTTTATAAAACAATATGCATAGAACCTGTTTGACTTTCAAAACACCAAAATTTGTAAAATTTGCATCTAGAAATATATATGAAGAAAAATACTTAAATGAAATCAATATTGCATAACAAACATAAGAATCATCATCTCTAGGCTAAATAAACGTAACCAAAACTACTCATCACCAAGAATCATATTGCAAAAATAAATGAGCATATGATAAATCATAAAGAGCATTAAGGTGTCTCAAAAAATATCTGCCACAAAAAGAAAAGTGCTCTCATAAATAAAGAACCACTAGTTTAGTCTCATAAATAAAGAGTCGTCAAGACTACTGAGATAAATCTATGGGGCAAGGATGTACAAGAGACACCAATGCATCAAAATAATATTTCAAGTAGGCTCAATAATGTGTGTGTGTGGAGGGGGGTAAAACATGACCATGTAAATCTCCCCCTCACTTCAAAATCTGATAAAATCATTGAAGAGAAGTGAGAGGAAAGACTCTTGGTCTTTCCCCCGAAGCTACAAATATGGCTTAGTAAATATATCTGCTACTTGTTCCTTTGTGCTAACATAATCCAAAAAAACTTCATTTTCCAAAAATTTTTGTCGAAGAAAATGATATCTAATGTCAATATGTTTTGTGCAAGAATGTGGAACAAGATTTTTAGAGATATTTATTGCACTTGTGTTGTCACAAAAAATATGAACTAGTTTAGAAACAATTACTTGTATGTCTTTTAGAGTCTAAGGAATCCACAAAACTTGAGTATAACAAGATATAGATTCTATATAATTTACTTCAACAGTAGACAATGTTACAAATTCCTTTTTTTTTCTATCCCAAGCAACTAACCTGCCACATAAGAAGAAAGCAACTCCTGATAAGCTTCTTCTTTCATCAATACAACCTGCCCAATCAACATCAGTGTAACTTAGAGAAAAATCATTACTTCTAGGATACGAAAACCAATAATCAATAGTACCATATATATATATATATATATATATATATATATATATATATATATATTNAATAGTACCATATATATATATATATATATATATATATATATATATATATATATCCTCTTTACTGCATTTAAATGAGACATCTTTGGGTGATCTTTGGAGAAGATTGAAATCTTGAAGCCAAACAAACTGAATGCATAATGTCAGGTCTAGTGGCAGTTAAATACAAGAGACTATGATTCATAGATATGTACAATGTATGATCTAGATCAAGTTGGTTGACATTTTTTTTTAATTTTGAAACTATTTTACATAGGTGTACTAATAGGTTTGCACCCATTCATTTGAAAAATTTATGTAATATTTATTTAGCATATTTAATTTGAGAGATAAAAGGCCTGGTGTAGGAGCACCTAGGTAGGGCTAATTATGCAATGTAACCTAGGGTTTCTTTGATATTTTGGCTTGTAGTGGTTCCAGCCAAACCACTAGGTGAATAAGGGGGGCATATAGGTCCTAGTGTGTAGTGTGTTGAGTGAGGAAGCCTTAATAGGTCCTTAGAGACCTTTGAGTCCAGTTAGGTCCAATAGGGTGTTTTTGGGATTTGAGTGCCAAATTGGAAAATAAAGGGACTAGAGGTCCTATTTCATGTTATTACACCTTAGTTAGTGATTTGGATAAGTTTGGACAACTTTTGACCAAGTTTGGATATCATATCCAAAAACATGCAAAAGTTGTCAATGTTATCATTGACAACATTGACAACTTTTATTGCAAGATTGCATTTTTGAAGGAATTGGTTAGCTAACTGGCTGAAACTAGTTTTTTGGTGCTTGGGTCAACTGCTTAAGGCCATCCTAGACCTTTGTGAAGGGTTGTCATTTTTGTTTCAGAGTGTGTACAGACTGTGGAAGCAAAGAACAGTTACAATTTGTGTAATTTGTGAGCATTTGGATTGAAAATGGATTGAACCATCTACTACAATCCTTGTTTATGTTAATGTAGATTGTTCTTAGACTTTGTGTGGTGTTATATTTTTATTTTGCATAGTTTTATTTGGTTTTGTAAAATCTTTTAGTTTATGTCCAATCGCTGGCCTGAATAAGGCATTGTATGCAAATGGGGTCATAGATCCATTTTCCACTGTGGAACTTGCACGGGCTATTGGATCATGGAAGTTGACTCCATGTACATTATGTATAGTTAAGGAGGGTCCCAGGAAAGCAAGGCATACATCTATAAAGTGATGCCCTAGGCAAGCCAAAGTGGCATGTCTAGGGATCACAGTGTAGTGAAGAGGTGATAAGGAGGATTGAAGGCATTGGTAGCTTCAATCAGAGCTTGGAGAGAGGTAGGGATAGGTGACTTGAAGTCCCAAATTCAATGGGAAGATTTGGTGTTCAATTTTTAAAGGTGAACACAAGGATTCTATCAGATAGGCTTTGAAAACCTTAAAACCCTTAATTATAGGCCTATTTGTAGGAAGGACTGTACAGACAGTTTGAAAGCCCAAGACCTAGAAAATCTTGTGTGTATTGATAAAGGATACTATAATATAAAGTTTGTTTTCCAACATGTTAAGGAATTTTGTGAGTTATTACAGAAAAAGAGCCAAACTAGGCCTAATTGCTTGTACCCCTCTTTTGGGTGAAATTGGCTTGGAATTTGGAACCCATTTAGGGTTCCAATCCAAAAGCAGTTTGTGGACATTGTAATTGGTCCAATAAACTATCTTGGAGACTACCTCTAAATATTGAAGAGTCTATAATCCATTTGGATCAGTTTGTGTAGATGGAGCAAGAAAGGCCATTGGAAGCCTAGGAAGAGTTATGTTGAGTTTGTCTACTACATTGTTGATGTTCACTAGTTGAAAGTAGGAGGATCTTGTGAGGAGAATCCTAAGGAGAATAGGGTTAGTGGAAGAACCATACTAGGTCAGTAGAGTGACCTAGGAGCCCCTAGAGGAAGCTAGGAAAGAGAAAGACTACTTGTTACATCAGAGTGGTATCAGAGCAAATTGAGAAACTTGGGAAGTTAGTGTATGTCTGCAGCTACTAGTGAATTAGTAGGAGACTCAAAGATGGTGACAAATGAAAAGTTAGCTAAGGAATTTGATTATAAAAAGGAGAAGAACTGACTCCTTGAAGAATCCTTAGAAGGCATGAAGTTAAGGCTAGAAGAGGTTGCTAATGAAGCAACTAAAAGTAGAGAAGGAGTGGAAAGCAGTGATAGGGAAAGAAGGTTGCTGAGAAGACATCATTCCTAAATCAGCCCCTATCTTTAATGAAGAGCCATTCTTGAAGGCCATCAAAGCATTAGGTGGAAAAGCATTAGAAGGAATCCCTTTGTTTAGTGGCAAAATGGATATTGAGGCAGTAATGGATTGGATAGAGGGAATGGAGAACCATTTTGAATGTGAGGGTGTGACTGAAGCACAAAAGCTTAAAGTGGCCAAGTTTAGACTCAAAGGGTCAGCATTGACTTGGTGGAAATACCTTCAAGATGAGAGGGTAAGGATGGGGAAATAACCCATAGGAAATTAGAATGCCATGGTGACCAAGCTCAAGGATAATTACCTACCAAAGGACTATGCTATCCAACTTCATAGAAAGAGATAGAATTTGAGACAAAAAGACCTAGATGTGGCCTCCTACACTAAGGAATTCCAAATATTGTGTCTAAGGTCTAAGATGCAAGAACAAGAATCAATAAAGGTTGCTAGATACTTGGGTGGATTGAAATGGAACATCCAAGAGGAGATTAGCTTATGTACCCCAACCACAGTGCAAAGGTGTCATCAAAATGCCCTAAGGGTGGAGGAGAAGAACAAGAAGAAATGGGATTCTAGTTTAAAGAATAATAACAGAAGTAGATGAAGAGAGCAAAGGGGTCAAAGAGGAGGTTACCAAGGTAGAGGTAGTCAGAAAAGGTCACAAGGTGAGAATAAGTTGACAGAGAAGCATACTGAAAATAGTCCAAGAGGTGGCTATAATAGAGGCAGGGGAAATCATGGTGGTCCTAGCAGACGAAGAGGAGGTAGGAATAGTTCATACTTTTCAACCATGAAGTGCTATTATTGTGGGAAATTAGGTCATCTAGCCTATAGATGTATTGATAATCCTGCTGCAGAAAACAGTGATAAAAGAGTAGCATGTGGCCATGAGGACACTTCAAGTGTCAAAGCACTTGAGATCGAGCATCTAGAATTAGAGATGGGTGATAACTTAATGTTTAGGAGAGTGCTAATAAGGCAACCAATCAAGGATGAACCCAAACATAGGAGGGCTTTGTTTAGAATCAGATGTCAAATCCTTGGCAAGGTTTGTAAAGTGATTGTGGACTCTGGCTCCATAGATAACATCATCTTAGAGGAGGTAGTAGGGAAAATCAAGCTGAATCAAATACCCCATGTGAATCCCTATAAGGTTCCATGGCTCAATAAAGGCCAAAGTGTGTTGGTAAATGAGAAAACGTGGGTTGAGTTTTCAATAGCAAGATACAAGAATAGGTTACTTTGTGACATCCTCCCAATGGATGCTTGCCATTTTCTTCTAGGAAGACCTTGGAAATTTTATAATGGAGTAGTGTATGATGGGAAGGATAATTCCATCACATTCAAGAAAGGAGGTAAAACTTTTAACATTCAGTCTTTACTAGAAGATGAAGAGTCACAATCTAAAACTCCTAATGTCATGTTGTGTAGTGGGAAAGAGTTTGTGAAGGATATCAAGGATGATGAGAGTGAAGGGTATGGCATTGTTCTAAGACCCAAGGAGGAAGAGAAAAAAATTCAAGGAGCACTTACCACCAGAGGTACAAGAACTGCTTGTGAAATACAAAGATATAGTGAGTGATGGCACTCCTACAACCCTGCCACCTAAGAAGGTAATAAGTCACCAAATAGACTTTGTGCCTAGTGCATCTCTATCCAATAAGGCAGCATACAAGCTTACTCCTGATTAGAACTTGGAGGTAGGTAGATAAGTGCAAGAAATCTGGGATCAAGGCTTGATCAAGAAGAGTATAAGCCCTTGTGTAGTCCCGGTTGTGTTGGCATCCAAGAAGCGTGGAAAATGGAGGCTCTGCACTGATTTGAGGGCAATAAAAAGAATCACAATAAGGTACAGATTCCCAATACCAAGGATTGAAGATCTCATGGATTTCCTTGGAGGGGAAATGTACTTTACCAAGCTGGATTTGAAAAGTGGTAATCACGAAATCAAGGTGAAGGAAGGTGGTGAATGGAAAATGACATTCAAGACCACATATGGATTATATGAATGGCTTGTTATGCCATTTGGCCTCACCAATGCTCCAAACACATTCATGAGGCTCACTAATGAGGTGCTCAAGGACTTCACACGGAATTTTGTGGTGGTATATCTTGATGATATACTGATATTTAGCAAGACAAGGGAGCAACATGTCAAACATGTAGAGGCAGTGTTGCAGAGATTGCATGAAGAGAAGTTGGCCATCAATCTTGAGAAATGTGAGTTCTTCAAGCAGGAACTAGTGTACTTGGGCTTTGTAGTGTCCAAGGGGTCTTTGAAGATGGACCAAGACAAAGTTTAAGCCATCCTAAACTGGCCACCACCTACCACAACTACTGAGGTAAGGAGTTT
The DNA here is from genome assembly GCA_018584345.1 of Thuja plicata. Classification (NCBI taxonomy): domain Eukaryota; kingdom Viridiplantae; phylum Streptophyta; class Pinopsida; order Cupressales; family Cupressaceae; genus Thuja; species Thuja plicata. The sequence goes on from MU224578.1 coordinate 303,997, forward strand.
CCATGGTCTTGCACAGTTTTATAGAAAGTTCATTAGGAATTTTAGTGGAATATGTGCACCATTGTTGGATACCATTAAGGGTGGGGTTAAGACTAAGTTTAGGTGGACTTTAGAAGCTGAGAAAGCCTTTGAGTTGTTGAAGAAACAAGTAGGCACCCAACTTATGCTACAATTGCCAATTTTTGAGAATTTGTTTACCATAGAATGCGATGCAAGTGGAATGACAGTAGGGGGTGTATTGAGTCTGGAAGGTAGGCCAATTTCCTTCTTTAGTGAGAAATTGAATAAGGCTAATAAGAAATATTTTTCTTATGATTTGGAACTATATGCTTTAGTTCAATCCTTGAGAAAATGGAGGCATTATCTGTTGCCCAAAGAAATTGTTGTGTTCACTGACAACCAAGCCCTTAGTTACATTAATACACAAGAGAAACTAAGCAATATGCATTTGAAGTAGATCGATTATTTGCAGGCATTCACCTTTACATCAATAAAGCATAAGAAATGGCAATTTAATAAGGTTGGAGATGCACTAAGCAAGAGGTAACTTACAGTCCAAGAAGTCAAACTAAATAGCATTGGCATTGATAGTTTCAGAGACTTCTACCAAGTAGATGAGGACTTTGGGGAAGCATACAAGGTATGTGTTGATTTTTAGAACCATTTCCATAGCAAGTTCTCAGAGTTTACCTTACAAAATGGACTGTTATTTAGAGGTAATTAGTTATGTGTTCCAAGGGGCTCTATGAGAATGAATCTCATATAGGAGAAACATAATGGATCTTTAAGTGGTCATTTTGGTATGAACAAGACCTTGGAGCTTGTCCAAAGGTTCTACCATTGGCCAAAGTTGGTGAAGGATGTCACCAAATATGTGGAGCAGTGTGTTGTTTTCATGAAGGCAAAAGGAGGAATGAGTAATGTAGGTTTGTATCAGCCTTTACTAGTCCCTAACAGGCGACAGGAGTGTGTGAGTGTGAAGTTTATTTTAGGTCTACCCAAAACTAAGAAAGGGTATGAAAACATATATGTAGTAATTGACAAATTTAGTAAATAGAGGCATTTCATTCCCTGTAATACTACTAATGATGCTAGCCACATAGCCTACTTGTTTTTCAAGGAAATTGTGAGAATCCATGGTCTTCCCTTGAGCATAGTTTCAGATAGGGATGTGAAATTTATGAGCCATTTTTGGAGGACATTGTGGACTAGATTGGGTACCAATTTGTCTTTTGGTTCAGCTTACCACCCATAGATTGATGGCAGAACTGAGGTGGTGTATAGAGTGTTGGGTAACCTATTAAGATGCCTAACTAAGTAGTATGTTCAGACTTGGGATGTAGTCATTCCCCAAGTAGAATATTCTTACAATGACTGTAAGAATATGATGATATGAAAGAGCCAATTTGAGGTTGTTTATGGCATGCACCCTAGAGGTGTTTGTGAGCTTAGGGATCTTGGAGGTATGGAATACAGAAGTGGACATGCAGAGGACTTCACCCTTACTATGAAGGAGATCTAAGAAAAAGTCAACAAACAAATCCAAGATAGTCAACAAAAGTTGAAAGCCAAATTTGATGAAAGGAGGAAAGATGTTCAGTTTGAAGTGGGTGACTATGTGATGGTTCATTTGAAAAAATCAAGGCTATAGAAGGGTGTCCCTACCAAGCTTCAGATGAAAAGTGTGGGACCTTGCAAAATTTTGGCCAAATATGGGGCTAATGCCTAGAAGATAGACTTACCATCAGACTTGAGCATATCCTTGGTGTTCAATGTGCATGACTTAATCTAGTTCAATGGGAAGGTAGATGATATTAGTCAAGGTAGTCAAGGACTCAATGGGGATGTTGAGGCTAATATATTGCCTCCCAAACCATAGATGGTAGCTGAAGAAGTGCTAGAATCCAGAGTTAAGAAGACTACATGGCATAAATTTTGCATGGAACACCTCATTCAGTGGAAGGATAGACCAGAGTCAGAGGCCTCATGGATTGAAGAGGCAAACTTCAAGAAGGTGGGCATCTCAGAGGCTATATTGTCCATAGGAGTGACATAACTTTCCCTTGTGGCGGAGTATGGTGCAGGAGCACCTAGGTAGGGATAATAATGCAATGTAACCTAGGGCTTCTTTGGTGTTTTGGCTTGTACTAGTTCTATCCAAACCACTAGGTGAATAAGGGGCACATATAGGTCCTAGTGTGTAGTGTGTTGAGTGAGGAGGCCTTAATAGGTCCTTACAGACCTTTGAGTCCAATTAGGTCCAATAGGGTGTTTTTGGGATTTGAGTTAAAAATTCACCAAGAAAGGGACTAGAGGTCCTCTTTCATGTTATTACACCTTAGTTAGTGATTTGGATAAGTTTGGACAACTTTTGACCAAGTTTTGATATCATATCCAAAAAGTTACAAAAGTTGTCAATGTTGTCATTGACAACATTGACAACTTTTATTGCAAGATTGCATTTTCGAAGGAATTGGTTAGCTAACTATGTGAAACCAATTTTTTAATGCTTAGGTCAACTACTTAAGGCCATCCTTGACCTCTGTGAAGGGTTGGCATTTTTGTGTCAGAGTGTGTAAGGACTATGGAAGCAAAGAACAATTACAGTTTGTGTAATTTGTGAGAATTTGGATTGAAAATGGATTGAACCATCTACTGCAATCCTTTTTTATGTTAATGTAGGTTGTTCTTAGAATTTGTGCGGTGTTATATAGTTAGTTTTCATATTTTTAGTTGGTTTTGTAAAATCTTTTAGTTTATGTCCATTCTCTAGCCTGAATAAGGCATTGTATGCAAATGGGGTCATAGATCCATTTTCCATCGTGGAACTTGCACGGGTTGTTGGATTATGGAAGGTGACTCCATGTAAATTATGTATAGTGAAGGAGGGGCCCAGGAAAGCATGGAAGCCATTTATAAAGTGATTCCCTAGGTGAGCCAAAGTGACATGGCTATGGATAAATGTGCAGTGTAGAGGTAACAAGGATGATTGAAGGCATTGGTAGCTTCAATCAGAGCTTGGAGAGAGGTAGGGATAGGTGACTTGAAGTCCAAAATTCAATGGGAAGAGTTGGTGTTCAATTTTTAATGGTGAACACAAGGATTCTATTAGACAGGCTTTGAAAACCCTAAAACCCTTAATTATAGGCCTATTTGTAGGAAGGAATGTATGGATAGTTTGAAAGCCCAAGACCTAGAAAATATTGTGTGTCTTGATAAAGGGTACTAGAATATAAAGTTTTTTTCCAACTTTTTAAGGATTTTTGTGAGTTATTGCAGAAAAAGTGCCAAACTAGGCCTAATTGCTTGTAGCCCTCTTTTGGGTGAAATTGGTTTGGAATTTGGAACCCATTTAGGGTTCCTATGCAAAAGTAGTTTAAGGACATTGTAATTGGTCCAATAAACTATCTTGGAGACTAGCTCTCAATATGGAAGAGTCTAGAATTCAATAGGATCAGTTTGTACAGATGGAGCAAGAAAGGTCATTGGAAGCCTAGGAAGGGTTATGTTGAGTTTGTATATTACATTATTTATGTTTACTAGTTGAATGTAGGAGGATCTTGTGAGGATAATCCTAAGGATAATAGGGTTAGTGGAAGAACCCTACAAGGTCAGTAGAGTGACCTAGGAGCCCTTAGAGGAAGCTAGGGAAGAGGAAGACTAGTTGTTACATCAGAGTGGTATCAAAGCAAGTTGAGAAACTTGGGAAGGTAGTGTATGTCTACAGCTACTGGTGAATCAGTAGGAGAGTCAGAGATGGTGACAAATATAGAGTTAGATAAGGAAGTTGATGAGAAAAAGGAGAGGAGACAACTCCTTGAAGAAGCCTTAGAAGGCATGAAGTTAAGGCTAGAAGAGGTTGCTAATGAAGTAGCTAAAAGCATAGATGGAGTGGAAAGCAGTGATAGGGGAAAGAAGGTTAATAAGGAAGACATCATTCCTGAACCAGACCATATCTTGAATAAAGATCCATTCTTGAAGGCCATCAAAGAATTAGGTGGCAAAGCATTAGAAGGAATCCCTTTGTTTAGTGGCAAGATGGATATTGAGGCAGTAATGGATTGGATAGAGGAAATAGAGAACCATTTCAAATGTGAGGGTGTGACTAAAGCCCAAAAGATTAAAGTGGCCAATTATAGACTCAAAGGGTTAGCTTTGACTTGGTGGAAATACTTTAAAGATGAGAGGGTAAGGATGGGGAAACAACCCATAGAAAACTAGAATGCCATGGTGACCAAGCTCAAGGAGAATTAACTACCAGAGGACTATGAGATCCAACTTCATAGAAAGAGACAAAATTTGAGACAAGAAGACCTAGATGTAGCCACCTACACTGAGGAATTATAAAGATTGTGTCTAAGGTCTAAGCTGCATGAAGAGGAATTCGTAAAGGTTGCTATATACTTGGGTGGATTGAAATGGAACATCCAAGAGGAGATTAGCTTATGTACCCCAACCACAGTGAAAAGGTGTCATCAATTGGCCCTAAGGGTGGAGGAGAAGAATAAGAAGAAAGGGGATTCTAGTTTCAAGAATAATAAGAGAGGCTGAGGAAGAGACCAAAGGGGTCAAAGAGGAGGTTACCAAGGTAGAGGTAGTGAGAAAAGGTCACAATGTGAGAATAAATTGACAAAGCAGCATACTGAAAATAGTCCAAGAGGGGGCTATAATAGAGGCAGGGGCAATCATGGTGGTCCTAGTAAAGGAAGAGAAGGTAGGAATAGTTCATACTTATTGTGGGCAATTAGGTCATCCAGCCTATAGATGTCCTGATAATCTTGTTGTAGTAAATAGTGACAAAAGAGTAGCATATGCCCCTGAGGACACTTCAAGTGTCAAAGCACCTGAGATTGACCATCTAGTTTCAGAGATGGGTGAGAACTTAATGTTCAGGAGAGTGCTAATAAGGAAACCAATCAAGGATGAACCCAAACATAGGAGGGCTTTGTTTAGAATTAGATGTAAAACCCTTGGCAAGGTTTGTAAAGTGATTGTGGACTCTAGCTCCATAGATAACATCATCTCAGAGGAGGCAGTAGGGAAACTCAAGCTGACTAAAATACCCCATGTGAATCCCTATAAGGTGACATGGCTCAATAAAGGCTAAAGTGTGTTGGCAAATGAGAAAACATGGGTTGATTTTTCAACATTAGGATACAAGGATAGGTTACTTTGTGACATCCTCCCAATGGATGCTTTCCATTTTCTTCTAGGGAGACCTTGGAAATTTGATAATGGAGAAGTGTATGATGGGAAGGAGAAATAAATCACATTGAAGAAAGGAGGTAAATCTTTCAAGATTCAGTCTTTACTAGAAGATGAAGAGTCACAGTCTAAAACTCCCAATGTCATGTTGTGTAGTTGGAAAGAGTTTGTGAAGGATATCAAGGATGATGAGAGTGAAGGGTATGTCATTATGCTAAAACCCAAGGAGGAAGAGAAAACAATCAAGGAGCCCTTACCACCAGATGTACAAGAAATACTTGTGAAATACAAAGATATAGTGAGCACTGGAACTCCTCCAACCATGCCACCTAAGAGGGTAATAAGTCACCAAATAGACTTTCTTCCTGGTGCATCTCTACCCAATAAGGAAGCATTCAAGCTTAATCTTGATCAGAACTTTGAGGTAGCTAGACAAGTGTAAGAAATCTTAGATCAGGGCTTGTTCAAGAAGAGTATAGCCCCTTGCGTACTCTCCATTGTGTTGGCATCTAAGAAGGGTGGAAAATGGAGGCTTTGCATTGATTCAAGGGCAATAAATAGAATCACAATAAGGTACAGATTCCAAATACCAAGGATTAAAGATATCATGGATTTCCTTGGAGGGGCAATATACTTTACCAAGATGGATTTCAAAATTGGTAATCACCAAATCAAGGTGAAGGAAGATGATGAATGAAAAATGACATTCAAGACCACAGATGGATTATAAGAATGGCTTGTTATACCATTTGGCCTCACCAATACTCTGAGCACATTCATGAGGCTCATTAATGAGGTGCTCAAGGACTTCAGAGGGAATTTTGTGGTGGTATATCTTGATGATATACTGATATTTAGCAAGACAGGGGAGGAGCATGTCAAACATGTAGAGGCAGTGTTGCAGAGATTGCATGAAGAGAAGTTGGCCATTAATCTTGAGAAATGTGAGTTCTTCAAAGAAGAAATAGTGTACTTGGGATTTGTAGTGTCCAAGGGGTCTTTGAAGATGGACCAAGACAAAGTTACATCCATCCTAAACTGGCCACCATGTACCACAACTACTGAGTTAAGGATTTTCCATGGTCTTGCACAGTTTTATAGAAAGTTCATTAGGAATTTTAGTGGAATATGTGCACCATTGTTGGATGCCATCAAGGGTGGGGTCAAGACTAAGTTTAGGTGGACTTTAGAAGCTGAAAAATCCTTTGAGTTGTTGAAGAAACAAGTAGCCACCCAACCTATCCTACAATTGCCAAGTTTGGAGAAATTGTTTGCCATAGAATGTGATGCAAGTGGAATGACAGTAGGGGGTGTATTGAGTCAGGAAGGTAGGCCAATTTCCTTCTTTAGTGAGAAATTGAATGACGCTAAGAAGAAATATTCTTCTTATGATTTGGAACTATATGATTTAGTTCAATCCTTGAGAAAATGGAGGCATTATATGTTTCCCAAAGAATTTGTTGTGTTCATTGACAACCAGGCCCTTAGTTACATTAATACACAAGAGAAACTAAGAAATAGACATTTGAAGTGGATGGAGTATTTGTAGGCATTCACCTTTACAATAAAGCACAAGAAAAGGTATCTTAATAAGGTTGCAGATGCACTAAGTAGGAGGTTACTTACAGTCCAAGAAGTCAAACTAAATAGCATTGGCATTGATAGTTTCAAATTATTATACCAGGCAGATGAGGACTTTGGGGAAGCATACAAGGTATGTGTTGATTTTTAGAACCATTTCCATAGCAAGTTCTCAGAGTTTACCTTACAAAATGGAATGTTATTTAGAGGTAATCAGTTATGTGTGCCAAGATTCTCTATGAGAATGAATCTCATATAGGAGAAACATAATGGATCTTTAAGTGGTCATTTTGGTATGAACAAGACCTTGGAGCTTGTCCAAAGGTTCTACCATTGGCCAAAGTTGGTGAAGGATGTCACTAAATATGTGGAGTAGTGTGTTGTTTGCATGAAGGAAAAGGAGGAATGAGTAATGCAGGTTTGTATCAGCCTTTACTAGTCCCTAACAGGCCACAAAAGTGTGTGAGTATTGATTTTATTGTAGGTCTACCGAAAACTAAGCAAGGGTATGACAACATATATGTAGTAATTGAAAAATTTAGTAAAATGGGGAATTTCATTCTCTATAAGACTACTAATGATGCTAGCCACATAGCCTATTTTTTTTTCAAGGAGATTGTGAGGATCCATGGTCTTCCTTTGAGCATAGTTTCAGATAGGGATGTGAAATGTATGAGCCATTTTTGGAGGACAATATGGAATAGATTGGGTACCTATCTATCTTTTGGTTTAGCCTACCACCCTCAGACTGATCTATCTTTTGGTTTAACCTATTGAGGTGCCTAACTAATCAGTATGGCCAGACTTGGGATATAGTCATTCCCCAAATAGAATATGCTTACAATGATAGTAAGAATATGATGACAGGAAAGAGCCGATTTGAGGTTGGTTCTGGCATACACCCCAGAGGTGTTTGTGAGCTTAGCGATCTTGGAGGTATGGAATACAGAAGCGGACATGTAGAGGACTTTACCCTTGCTATGAAGGAGATCCAAGAACAAGTCAAGAAACAAATCCAAGATAGTCAATAAAAGTTGAAAGCCAAATTTGATGAAAGGAGGAAAGATGTTCAATTTGAAGTGGGTGACTATGTGATGGTTCATTTGAACAAATCAATGCTATAAAAGGGTGTCTCTGCCAAGCTTTAGATGAAAAGGGTGGGACCTTGTAAAATTTTGGCCAAATATGGAGCTAATGCCTATAAGATAGGCTTACCATCAGACTTGAGGATATCCTCAGTGTTCAATGTGAAGGAATTAATCTAGCTTAGGGGGAAGGTAGATGAGATCAGCCAAGGTAGTCAAAGACTTAGTGGGGATGATGAGGCTACTGTATTGCCTCCTAAACCATAGATGGTTGCTGACAAAGTGCTAGAATCGAGAGTTAAGAAGACTACAAGGCATAAAGTCTGCATGGAACACCTCATTCAGTGGAAGGATAGACTAGAGTCAGAGGCCTCATGGATTGTAGAGGTAGACTTCAAGAAGGCGGGCATCTCAGAGGATATACTATCCACAAAAGTGACATAACTTTCCCTTGTGGGGGAGTATGGTGCGGGAGAACCTAGGTAGGGCTAATTATGCAATGTAACCTAGGGATTCTTTGATGTTTTTTCTTTTAGTGGTTCTATCCAAACCACTAGGTGAATAAGGGGGACATATAGGTCCTAGTGTGTAGTGTGTTGAGTGAGGAGGCCTTAATAGGACCTTAGAGACCTTTGAGTCCAATTAGGTCAAATAGGGTGTTTTTTGGGATTTGAGTGCCAAATTGGCCAAGCAAGGGACTAGGGGTTCTATTTCATGTTATTACACCTTAATTAGTGATTTGGATAAGTTTGGACAACTTTTGATCAAGTTTGGATATCATATCCAAAAAGTTGTAAAAGTTGTCAATGTTGTCATTGACAACATTGACAACTTTTATTGCAAGATTGCATTTTCAAAGGAATTGGTTAGCTAACTGTCTGAAACCAGGTTTTTTGTGCTTGGGTCAACTAATTAGGGCCATCCTTGACCTTTGTGAAGGGTTGGAATCTTTGTGTCAGAGTGTGTACGGACTGTGGAAGCAATGAAATATTACAGTTTGTGTAATTTGTGAGCATTTGGATTGAAAGTGGATTGAACCATCTACTGCGATCCTTTTTTATGTTAATGTAGATTATTTTTAGAATTTTTGTGGAGTTATATTTTTATTTTGCATATTTTTAGTTGGTTTTGTAAAATCTTTTAGTTTCTGTCCAGTCGTTGGCCTGAATAAGGCATTGTATGCAAATGGGGTCATAGATCCATTTTCCACCATGGAACTTGCATGGGCTATTGGATTATGGAAGGTGACTCCATTTCAATTATGTATAGTGAAGGAGGGGGCTAGGAAAGGATGGAAGCCATTTATAAAGTGATGCCCTAGGCGAGCCAAAGTGGCATGGCTAGGGATCACAGTGCAGTGCAGAGGTGATAAGGAGGATTGAAGGCATTGGTAGCTTCAATCAGAGCTTGGAGAGAGGTAGGGATAGGTGACTTGAAGTCTCAAATTCAATGGGAAGAGTTTGTGTTAAAATTTTAATGGTGAACACAAGGATTCTATTAGACAGGCCTTGAAAACCCTAAAACCCTTGATTATAGGCCTATTTGTAGGAAGGGTTGTATGGACAGTTTGAAATCCCAAGACCTAGAAAATCTTGTGTGTCTTGATAAAGGGTACTAGAATCTAAATTTTTTTTTCCAGCTTGTTAAGGATTTTTGTGAGTTTTTGCAGAAAAAGGGCCAAACTAGGCCTAATTGCTTGTAGCCCTCTTTTGGGTGAAATTGGCTTGGAATTTGGAACCCATTTAGGGCTCCAACCCAAATCTAGTTTGTGGACATTGTAATTGGTCCAGTAAACTATCTTGGAGACTACCTCTCAATATGGAAGAGTCTGGAAGCCATGGGGATCAGTTTGTGCAGATGGAGCAAGAAAGGTCATTGGAAGCCTAGGAAGGGTTATATTGAGTTTGTGTACTACATTGTTGATGTTCACTAGTTGAAAGTAGGAGGATCTTGTGAGGAGAATCCATAGGATAATAGGGTTAGTGGAAGAACCATACTAGGTTAGTAGAGTGACCTAGGAGCCCCTAGAGGAAGCTAGGGAAGAGCAAGACTAGTTGTTACATCACAGTGGTATCAGAGCAAGTTGAGAAACTTGGGAAGTTAGTGTATGTCTGTAGCTACTGGTGAATCAGTAAGAGAGTCAAAGATGGTGAAAAATACAGAGTTAGATAAGGAAGTTCATGATCAAAATGAGAGGAAGTGACTCCTTGAAGAATCCTTAGAAGACATGAAGTTAAGGCTATAAGAGGTTGCTAATGAAGTAGCTAAAAGTAGAGGAGTGGAAACAGTGATAGGGGAAAGAAGGTTACTGAAGAGGACATCATTCCTAAACCATACCCTATCTTGAATGAAGAGAAATTATTCAAGCCCATCAAAGCATTAGGTGGTAAAGCATTAGAAGGAATCTATTTGTTTAGTGGCAAGATGGATATTGAGGCAGTAATGGATTGGATAGAGGGAATGGAGAACCATTTCAAATGTCAGGGTGTGACTGAAGCCCAAAATATTAAAGTGGCCAAGTCTAGACTCAGAGGGTCAGCTTTGACTTGGTGGAAATACCTTAAAGATGAGAGGGTAAGGATGGGGAAACAACCCATAGAAAATTGGAATACCATGGTGACCAAGCTCAAGGAGAATTACCTACCAGAGGACTATAGGATCCAACTTCATAGAAAGAGACAGAATTTGTGACAAAAAGACCTAGATGTGAACTCCTACACTTAGGAATTACAAAGATTATGTCTAAGTTCTAAGCTGCAAGAAGAGGAATCTATGAAGGTTGATAGATACTTGGGTGGATTGAAATAGAACATCCAAGAGGAGATTAGCTTATGTACCCAAACACCAGTGCAGAGGTGTCAAAAATTGGCCCTAAGGGTGGAGGAGAAGAACAAGAAGAAAGGGGATTCTAGTTTCAAGAATAATAACAAAGGTAGAGGAATAGACCAAAGGGGTCAAAGAGGAGGTTACCAAGGTAGAGGTAGTGAGCAAAGGTCACAAGGCAAGAATAAGTTGACAAAGAAACATACTAAAAATAGTCCAAGAGGGGGCTATAGAAGAGGTAGGGTCAATCATGGTGGTCCTAGCAGAGGAAGAGGAGGTAGGAATAGTTCATACTTTGCAACCATGAAGTGCTATTATGGTGGGCAATTAGGTCATCCAGCCTATAGGTGTCCTGATAATCCTGCTGCAGCAAATAGTGATAAAAGAGTAGCATATGCCCATGAGGACACTTCAAGTGTCAAAGCACCTGAGATTGACCATATAGATTCAAAGATGGGTGAGAACTTAATGTTGAGGAGAGTTTTGATAAGGCAACCAATCAAGGATGAAACCAAACATAGGAGGGCTTTGTTTATAAATAGATGTAAAATCCTTGGCAAGGTTTGTAAAGTGATTGTGGACTCTGGCTCCACAGATAACATCATCTCAGAGGAGGTAGTAGGGAAACTCAAGCTGACTAAAACACCCCATGTGAATCCCTATAAGGTGACATGGCTCAATAAAGGCCAAAGTGTGTTGGTAAATGAGCAAACATGGGTTGAGTTTTCAATAGCAGGATACATGGATAGGTTACTTTGTGACATCCTCCCAATGGATGCTTTCCATTTGATTCTATGGATACCTTGGAAATTTGATAATGGAGAAGTGTATGATGGGAAGAAGAATTCTATCACATTCAAGAAAGGAGGTAAAAGTTTTAAGTTGTGGTCTTTACTAGAAGATAAAGAGTCAGAGTCTAAAACTCCTAATGTCATGTTGTGTAGTGGGAAATATTTTGTGAAGGATATCAAGGATGATGAGAATGAAGGGTATGCCATTGTTCTAAGACACAAGGAGGAAGAGAAAACATTCAAAGAGCCCTTACCACCAGAGGTACACAAACTACTTGTGAAATACAAAGATATAGTGAGTGATGGAACTCCTGCAATCCTGCCACTTGAGAGGGTAATAAGTCATGAAATAGACTTTGTGCCTGGTGCATATCTACCCAATAAGGCATTATACAAGCTTATTCCTGATCATAACTTGGAGGTAGCTAGACAAGTGCAAGAATTCTTGGATCAAGGCTTGATCAAGAAGAGTATAACCCCTTGTGTAGTCCCATTTGTGTTGGCATCCAAGAAGGGTGGAAAATGGAGACTCTGCACTGATTCAAGGGCAACAAATAGAATCACAATAAGGTACAGATTCCCAATACCAAGGATTGAAGATCTCATGGATTTCCTTGGATGGGAAATGTAGTTTACCAAGCTGGATTTGAAAAGTTTTAATCACCAAACCAGGGTGAAGGAAGGCGATGAATGGAAAATGAGATTCAAGACCACAAATGGATTATATGAATGGCTTGTTATGCCATTTGGCCTCACCAATGCTCCGAAAACATTCATGAGGCTCATTAATGAGGTGCTTAAGAACTTAACATGGAAGTTTGTGGTGGTATATCTTGATGATATACTAATATTTAGCAAGACAAGGGAGGAGCATGTCAAACATGTAGAGGCAATGTTGCAGAGATTGCATGAAGAGAAGTTGGGCATTAATCTTGAGAAATGTGAGTTCTTCAAGCAAGAACTGGTGTACTTGGGCTTTGTAGTGTCCAAGGGGTCTTTGAAGATGGACCAAGACAAAGTTGAAGCCATCCTAAATTGGCCACCACCTACCACAGCTACTGAGGTAAGGAGTTTCCATGGTCTTGCATAGTTTTATAGAAAGTTCATTAGGAATTTTAGTGGAATATGTGCACCATTGTTGGATACCATCAAGGGTGGGGTCAAGACTAAGTTTAGGTGGACTTTAGAAGCTAAGAAAGCCTTTAAGTTATTGAAGAAACAAGTAGCCACCCAACCTATCCTACATTTTTGAAGTTTTGAGAAATTGTTTACCATAGAATGTGATGCAAGTGGAATGGCAGTAGGGGGTGTATTGAGTCAGGAAGGTATTCCAATTGCCTTCTTTAGTGAGAAACTGAATGAGGCTAAGAGGAAAAATTCTTCTTATGATTTGGAACTATATGCTTTAGTTCAATCCTTGAGAGAATGGAGGCATTATCTGTTGCCCGAAGAATTTGTTGTGTTCACAGACAACTAGGCCCTTAGTTACATTAACACACAAGAGATTCTAAGTAATAGGCATTTGAAGTGGATGGAGTATTTGTAGGCATTCACCTTTACAATAAAGCACAAGAAAGGGTAGCTTAATAAGGTTGCAGATGCACTAAGCAGGAGGTTAATTACAGTCCAAGAACTCCAACTAAATAGCATTAGCATTGATAGTTTCAGAGACTTATACCATGCATATGAGGACTTTGGGGAAGCATATAAGGAATATGTTGTTTTTCAGAACCATTTCCATAGCAAATTCTTAGATTTTACCTTACAAAATGGGTTGTTATGTATAGGTAATCAGCTATGTGAGCCAAGAGGCTCTTTGAGAATGAATCTCACACAAGAGAAACATAATGGATCTTTAAGTGGTCATTTTGGTATGAACAAGACCTTGGAGCTTGTCCAAAGGTTCTACCATTGGCCAAAGTTGGTGAAGGATGTCACCAAATATGTGGAGCAGTGTGTTGTTTGCATGAAGGCAAAAGGAGAAATGAGTAATGCGAATTAGCCTTTACCAGTCCCTAACAGGCCACGAAAGTGTGTGAGTATTGATTTTATTATAGGCCTACCCAAAACTAAGCAAGGGTATGACAACATATATGGAGTAATTGATAGATTTAGTAAAATTGGCCATTCCATTCCTTGTAAGACTACTAATGATGCTAGCCACATAGCCTATTTGTTTTTCAAGGAGATTGTGAGGATCCATGGTCTTCCTTTGAGCATAGTTTCAAAGAGGGATGTGAAATTTATGAGTCATTTTTGGAGGATATTGTGGACTAGATTGGGTACCAATCTTTCTTTTGGTTCAGCCTACCACCCTCAAACTAATGGCCAAACTAAGGTGGTGAATAGAGTGTTGGGTAACCTATTGAGGTTCTTGACTAAGGAGTGTGGTCAGACTTGGGATATAGTCATTCCCCAAGCAGAATATGCATACAATGACAGTAAGAATATGATGACAAGAAATAGCCCATTTGAGGTTGTTTATGGCATGAACCCTAGAGGTATTTGTGAGCTTAGGGATCTTGGAGGTATGGAATATAGAAGTGGACGTGCAGAGGACTTCACACTTATTATCAAGAAGATCCAAGAACAAGTCAAGAAACAAATCCAAGACAGTCAACAAAATTTGAAAGCCAAAGTTGATGAAAGGAGGAAAGATGTTCAGTTTGAAGTGGGTGACTATGTGATGGTTCATTTGAACAAATCAAGGCTACAGAAGGGTGTCCCTACCAAGCTTCAGATGAAAAGGGTGGAACCTTACAAATTTTTGGCCAAATATGGGGCTAATGCCTATAAGATAGACTTACCATCAAACTTGAGCATATCCTTGGTGTTCAATGTGAAAGACTTAATCCAGTTCAAGGGGAAGGTAGATGAGATCAGTTAAGGCAGTCAAGGAATCAGTTGGGATGTTGAGGCTACTGTATTGCCTCCCAAACCATAGATGGTAGCTGAAAAAGTGCTAGACTCTAGAGTTAAGAAGACTACAAGCCATAAATTCTACATGGAACACCTCATTCAGTGGAAGGATAGACTAGAGTTAGAGGCCTCATGGATTACAGAGGAAGATTTCAAGAAGGTTGGCATCCCAGAGGATATATTTTCCATAGGAGTGACATAACTTTCCCTTGTGGGGGAGTATGGTGCAGGAGCACCTAGGTAGGGCTAATTATGCAATGTAACCTAGGGCTTCTTCTATGTTTAGGATTCTAGTGATTCTAACCACATCCTTAGGTGAATAAGGGGGATATATAGGTCCTAGTGTGTAGTGTGTTGAGTGAGGAGGCCTTAATAGGTCCTTAGAGACCTTTGAGTGCAATTAGGTCCCATAGGGTGTTTTTGGGATTTGAGTGCCAAATTCACCAAGAAAGGGACTAGAGGTCCTATTTCATGTTATTACACCTTAGTTAGTGATTTGGATAAGTTTGTACAAATTTTGACCAAGTTTGGATATCATATCCAAAAAGTTGTAAAAGTTGTCAATGTTGTCATTGACAACATTGACAACTTTTATTGCAAGATTGCATTTTCGAAGGAATTGGTTAGCTAACTATCTGAAACCAATTTTTTGGTGCTTAGGTCAACTACTTAAGGCCATTCTCAACCTCTATGAAGGGTTGGCATTTTTGTGTCAGAGTGTGTAAGGACTATGGAAGCAAAGAACAATTACAGTTTGTGTAATTTTTGAGCATTTGGACTGAAAATGGATTGAACCATCTACTGCAATCCTTGTTTATGTTAATGTAGGTTGTTCTTAGAATTTGTGTGGTGTTATATAGTTAGTTTTCATATTTTTAGTTGGTTTTGTAAAATCTTTTAGTTTATGTCCATTCTCTGGCCTGAATAAGGCATTGTATGCAAATGGGGTCATAGATCCATTTTCCACCATGGAACTTGCACGGGCTGTTGGATTATTGAAGGTGACTCCATGTAAATTATGTACAGTGAAGGATGGGCCCAGGAACTCATGGTAGCCATTTATAAAGTGATGCCCTAGGCGAGCCAAAGTGGCATGGCTAGGGATCACTGTGCAGTGCAAAGGTGATAAGGAGGATTGAAGGCATTGGTAGCTTTAATCAGAGCTTGGAGAGAGGTAGGGTTAGGTGACTTGAAGTCCCAAATTGAATGGGAAAATTTTGTGTTTAACTTTTAATGGTGAACACAAGGATTCTATCAGACAAGATTTGAAAACCCTAAAACCCTTGATTATAGGCCTATTTGTAGGAAGGACTATACGGATAGTTTGAAAGCCCAAGACCTAGAAAATCTTGTGTGTCTTGATAAAGGGTACTAAAATATAAAGTTTTTTTTCCAACTTGTTAAGGATTTTTGTGAGTTATTGCAGAAAAAGGGCCAAACTTGGCCTAATTGCTTGTAGCCCTCTTTTGGGTGAAATTGGTTTGGGATTTGGTACCCATTTAGGGTTCCAATGCAAAAGCAGTTTAAGGACATTGTAATTGGTCCAATAAACTATCTTGGAGACTAGATCTCAATATGGAATAGTCTGGAAGTCATTTGGATCAGTTTGTGCAGATGGAGCAATAAAGGCCATTGGAAGCCTAGGAAGGGTTATGTTTAGTTTGTGTACTACATTATTGATGTTCACTAGTTGAATGTAGGAGGATCTTGTGAGGATAATCCTAAGGATAATAGGGTTAGTGGAAGAACCCTACTAGGTCAGTAGAGAGACCTAGGAGCCCTTAGAGGAAGCTAGGGAAGAGTGATACTATTTGTTACATTAATGCCTTTCTCAAGTTGACTGACTTGTAACCCTAAAAAGAAGGAAAGTTCTCCTATAATTGACATTTCAAATTTAGAAGTCATAATTTGAGGAAACTGAGTACACAAATTAGAATCATTGCTGCCAAAGATAATATCATCTACATAAATCACCACAACTAAGAATTTTCACCTTTTAAAAAAAAAAAAAAGGTTACTATCAATAACACCCTTTGTAAAACCCTGATCACATATATGAACATCAAGTTTAGGTTACCAAGCTCTAGGAGCTAGTTTTAAACTATACAAATATTTTCTTAATTTGTAAACATGAATTTATTTTTTGACACAAATAAATCCTTCAGTTTGTTCCATATAAACTTCTTCTAATAGATGACCATTTAGAAATGATGTTTTCACATCCATTTTCTATACTTCATTTTTTTTGTAAACAAAGTAAGCCAGAAATATTCTTATTACTTCAAGCTAAGCTACTAGAGAAAAGGTTTCATCAAAATTGATACCCTCAATCTAAGATTATCCTTTTCTAAAAAAGGGTAGTCCTCTTTTACAACCAAAGACACACAAGACAAAAGGGAAATAAATTGAATATTGTAAGAAAAAAAAATGTCAAGAACATAAACACTTGCTTTCTATTATATTTAATGAAATGTAATTACAATAATAAGAAAAGAAACATCCTACAGCCACATGAGCATTTTCATTACAATAATTTGCAAGATAGAGCCATAATCTATACTTCTGTAACTGAACCCTAAAATTTCCCTTCAACCCTCTATAAGTAGCATAATTAACCACCTTAGAATATTCTAGAAAGTGAAATTTTCTCAGTTTTGTGCCCAATAGTTTAGTTTCCCTCCTCAAGTGATTTTTCTTACTATTCCTTTTGTATTGAAACTTGAATCATAGGAAGAGATTGAATCATAGATTGCAAAAGAGACACTCGAGCAGTGGTAGAATGTCATTGGTGAGTCTAATTATTAACCTTATGTCATAAATTATTAAGGAGGTTCTTCCAAAAGAGCCTAGGCTGCATACCCACATCAATAGGAATGCCTAGATAAATTAGAGGGAGACACCCAATCTAAAATATCAAGATGTGAGAAATCCTCTGTTGAATAGGATCTGGAGTATTGAAAAAATAAACAGAGAATTTTTTAATCATTGGCTTTCTAACCAGACATGGCCAAATAAATATGCAAAGTTTTACTAAAGGCCACAACTTCCTAAATGTGATAAATTTCAGCAAGAACAGTATCATCAACTAATTGAAGATGACAAAGAGTAGGCAACCCATTACCCCACTGCCATCCATGAATCAAATCTTGAGAAACTTGAGACTTAATACATCTACCAAGGCCCTCCACCATAATAATAAACCAATATGGAGAGAGAGAGGGCCTCCTTTGTGACGACCCCTAGAGGATCCAAATAACTCAAAAGGCTCACCATTAATAAGAAAAAATAAAGAAGAAGAAGTAACACAACTCGTAGTCCAACTCACCCACTCCAAGCTAAAGCCAAAGGAAAGAAGAATTTTCTGTAGAAAGCCACATTTAAGCCTATCATAAGTCTTATCCATATCATGTTTAATAAACATTGATCTCTCCCTGGAAACAGTCATAGAATGGATGGCCTCAATAGTAATAAGCACTCCATCTAGAATTTCTTTCCGACCACAACCTCCTTGCTCATTTGAGATAACAGTGGAAAGCCACATTTTAAGCCTTTATGTAATCAATTTTATACTAACTTTGTAGACCCTTTTGTATGCACCCTAAAATGGTCGCCTAGACTTTGGGCCCCATTTCTCAATTTATCAAATCCCTGAATCAATATTTTCAAATATCAACAATATCAATTATATCAATTTTCTTGATCAAATCATAATCAATTCAATATTTCTTAAGGTTTTAGCCTTATTTAATTTAAAAGAGAAAAAAAATAAAAATAAAAATATTATTTAATTAAGAGAACATGCTCTCTTTTAATTAATTAAAAATATCTTTTAATTAAATAATAAAATCACTTTATCCTAAGCC
>MU224578.1:337538-363833 GCA_018584345.1 Thuja plicata
AGCTGAGAGCAATTTTACAAATCTTGCAACTCCATGCATAGAGAGCTATGAGTCGATTTGTGAGGGCTCATTCTTGAGTTTCCTTGCATGTAAGGATTCATAGAAGTGCACTACTTTTGTGTGTACACCTTTAAATATGTTAAAATATGTAAATTGAAAAATAAAATTTAGTTAATAATTTTTTTCAAGTGTATAGAATCACATATAGATTCAAATGATCTTATGTTAATGTTATAATTAGGAATGTTACTAGTATATTTATCTTTAGAAACTATGTAAATGATATCAAGAGATAGGTTCCAAAAGTATATATTTTTTTTATTAGATTTGTGATTAAGTAGAGTATGAGTCTTAGGAATGAGATATATCCCCACCTTTTCATATTTTTTTCTAAAGATAGATATGCTAATTCTAATCACAAACAAAAATGTCATATTAATGAAATGACAATTCTCAAAAAGTCTTTATGAAAGACCTTGAACTTAAATGTTTCAAAAAAAATGACAATAAATTTGCACCTTTTTAAACTATCTTATCTTTTTAATCCCTTTTCATTAAAAATAGATTCTTTTACTTTTTTTGTCTTCATTTAATTTCATATTCTTGAAAGTGAGGTCGCAAGTTCAAGTTTTACAAGAGGTAAGATATGTACAACTCATTTAAATTTCTCTCTATAACTTATATATGATAAGTCATCTGTAAACCCAAAATATGTAATTACTATAAAAGAATTCATTTCCATTTATGAAAATTATTCTTAAAATGCATTTTCATAATCCAATTTTTAAACTCGCAGTTGCACATTTTTTCCTATAATTAGTTTTAGAATAAAAGACTATTGGATTTGATATTATCAATCTGAAAGAAAATAAAATTATGAACTTTCAACAAAGAGAATTCTTAATTTATCAAACTCTAGAATAGATTCAAGAATAATTACAAAGATTGGAACTTGTCCAATTGTTTACAAAATAAATTACAAAATATTTACAACCAATTTTACTTGTTGTATGCTCTTTCTACCTGTATGTGTATTCATACTCACTCTCTAGTGTTGGAAATAATGGGAAGGTGTGTATTGAGAGGGGAGGGGTGAATCAGTACCCTTAAAACATTTATATCAATTAACCTTTGTCCTTTAGTAATCAATTCCTTGCATTACCGACCATATGCATGTTCGTTTATGTTGTTCTTATCTTTATGCATGTTATATCAGATCATAAACTTAATTGCATGTAAACATTTGTAGAAACATTCATGCAATGTAATGACACATGAAAAAAGCTTTGGTAACGCAGAAAACCCTTGTTTGAAGGTAAGTGGTGGGGATGACACCTATAAAACTTCACTATATGCAGAATGGAAGGGGTCAGTTAAGGCTAACAAGTTTGATCACTTCTGATGATCTTACCCTGTTAGGAGTAACATGTTTAGACTGGTTAAGATCTACTTTGTTAAGAGATTTAGAAATACTATTTAGTGTGCACTCGGTTAAGATATTTACAAGGGATTATTAAATACACCTTCTTAAAGGATTTCTTCTATTTGCTACACTTGTTACAATGCAGTCAAAAATACTTATTGACCTGAAGATATGCAATCTTGAATTGTTGAATATATATCCTTTAAGTTCACATGTATAATGTATCACCTATTGTGATGGATTAATCCCTTTGTTCTGCTCGGTAGCCTTGAATCTGGTTCTTGATAACCTATTTCATCTTTTGTTGTCCTTCTACATAAAACTCTATCTTTGATCCATAGATGTTATCGTCGACTACAATCGTCATCACATCCTATTGTTCTGATTGATTACACATTTATTTATGCATTCCAATGATAACTCTATGATTAAAGGTTTACAACTTAACCTTGATCTCCTAGTTTGCATGTTTAAATCAGTTAGACTGATTAAAACAATTACATATGCTTTACTTGTCCCTCATGAAATGGTTTTAAAGATCTTATTTAAAGCTAAATATAAAACTTAAGTTTTTTATCTAACGTGTATGTCAGATCCACATTTCTCAGGAATATAATTGTCTCTTGGTAGACTTATGCTCAGGTTGCTCTGTTATCTTTCTTCAGTGATGTCTTTGTAGACATTCTTCTTTTCAATTTTCTCTATCGTGTTACACTGTTGACTTGTCAATCGGGTTACACTGTTGACTACTCTGTCGGTTTCCTCAGTGAACTATTCTGTTGGTGAAGACTAGTTTCGATGACCTCTGCAAAATTGTTGTTTCGGGTTGCAGTGTAAATTGTCTTTCGGTGAGCATGTTACCGATGGTTCATGAACCTATTTCCTTTGTATACTAATGGAAAAATTTGATCATCAATATCCTCCTTTGACATTAGTATCAACAAACTGATATGTGCAAAACTAAACTATTTAGTATATACACCGTGTGTTCTACCTTGTCAATTATGACTCCCCCTATGTATATGCATTGGTATAGTATGTGTACATGCATATATTCTTTCCTTTATACATATATTTCCTCCTTTCATTATTTCTCCCTTTTACCTTATCAATTCCCCTTTATTATCTCTCTCTTTGTCACATATTATTTCCCCCCTTTTTTTTATAATAAGGACAAAGGTGTAATACTTACAGCTTATCAAAAATATGGGAATGGGATTTCTGCATGTCTTCCATCATTTTCTCCCACTTCTCCTTAAGGATTTCTAGGGCCATGTGCTCTAATGTTATCCTTGCATGCATATCATAGATACTGTCTGTGACAGACATCTCAAGGGTGGCAATCAATTGTCTTGCCTAAGTCATGTGATGTTACAGTATTGTATGATTCAATAGAAGTAGAGCCTGTAGCTTGGTTACCTCATCTCTAAATTTTGATTATGCCTATAAAATCTCAAGTCTCAACCTTTTAGCTTCCATAATCTTGTCATAATCCAGCTTGATTGCATTGTCATTGGTTGTAAGAATCTATGCACTAGCATTTAGATATGCATCTATTTGTGCAATCTTCTCACTATTCTCCTTAGTAAATTTTTCTATTGTGCATAGCTTCTGAACTAAGACTATAGCTTCTGAGATGATTGGTTCCAATTCAATTACTAGTTCAGAAAGCTTTACCTTTTTCTCGACCACTTCTTGGCTGATTTTCTTTGTTAACTTGTACTGGTATTTTTGTTCTGCATGTTCTTCTATTTCCTTTTCTGCATCTACATTCTGAGATTTGATGGCTTCAGTAAGAATGGATAGTTGATCAAGGATTGGGGCATTTTGATCAATATCTATGTCTGGAACAATTTGTGATAGTATATCCCTTGTTGTTTGTAGTACTTGGGAGTCCTTGTGCTCCTTCCTAAGTTTTTCTTGTATAGCTTTTTGCTGACATATTTCTCCCATACTCTATTAGAGATTCCTAATCTAATGTAGTTGGATCACATTTCAGTATCTCTATTATTTCATCAAGCGTTACCTGTGTTTTGTTCTATTTTTTCTTCTTCTTCTTCTTTGGTATTATGTGGGAAGCACTTGTATGCAGTACCATAGCAAGATCCTTTGCTTGGTCTGATGTACTTGATGAAGGCTTTGGAGGTGTTATGCATTTTTCCTAATGCTCGATATCTACCTGTCAGTTGGGAGTGGACGTCTCCACATCAACCTTAGCTTTATCTGCAGCTTCTCCTTCGGTATCCTTTAGAGTGGCATCACCTTGCTTCTCTTCTTCACCTTTATCTTTTTGCTCTATATATTGTACTTTGTACTCTCCATCTATTTCTTTTTGTTCTCCATCTAACACATTCCATTCATCAATTGTATTTTTCTTCTCGTCTTCACTCGTATCCTTGGGTATGCTTGCATCATGGTTGGGTGACTTCTCCTTTTCTGAGATAATATTGATAGCTTGTATCAATAGTGGCATTTGGCCTGGTATATTAACCCGTGTAGCATCTGTTATTGTGTCTTGTTCCTTGAATTGCTCAGAGGTAATAGTGACATCTTTATCTTCCATTACCTCATCGATGGGATCTTCAGTGATATCTATAATTGTCACATCTTGGATTGTGACATCTGTTGTGTCTCCTAATGATTTCAAAATCTGAGTTATGTCATCCATTGCTTTGCTTGATTCTATTTTCAATTCAACTGCAGTGACATCCTCTACATCATTAATAAGAATTATATCAGGGCTTGGTGTAGCCTATTTTTCTCCACTGTGAGGTGTCTCGATGAGAAGTAGTGTCTTCTCGAGGCTAGCTTCCTCCTTTGGTGGGTTAATTATTTTATTACAAATATTACTTTCTTTATCTAGCTCTATAATTTTTCCCCCTAGTACCTTGTAGGCTCTCATTTTGGCTGAGAATTTCTTTGAATGATTTTCCATCATCTCATCAATTTCTTCAACCTTAGATTCAGGAGGCATGATTGTTACTAGTGATTTGTCCCTTTTTTGTTTCTCAGTTTGCAAGACATAAGTCCATCTTACAAATAATCTATCATTTAGTTCTTGTGGCATCTTATTATCAAATTGTATTGGGTACATATTTGAAATTAATCATTGCCTTGAAGAATGCTTCCTCTATTTTATTCTGATCCTTGGGCTTTAGAGTTAGCCATTGTCTAATTTTGGCATCTAATATGCCACCTATTTATGAAATTGATTCAGCAATCTCATCAATTATCTTAGGAATTTTTACCTTTGTTGTTTGAGGTGCTTGTTCACTTTCATCTTTCTCAGTGTCTTCCTTATCTTCCTTGCTTCGAATTAGTCTCCTTCTCCTCTTAGGTTATGTTGTTTGCACTGTTTGAGGCTTTCTTTTATAATTCCTCACTTGGCCTTTCTTAACCGGTGGCGAGTATACTTTTTTAGTTTGAATCCTTGATCTTGATGTAGCAGTTTTCCTTGGCTTCTTTGGGGGTGGTACATCAGACTCTGTTGATTCGGATTCACTCACTTTTTTAGCTTCACCGATGGGTGACTGTCCCTCGGTCTCTTTTGTTTGTTCTGTTTCTTCTTCGTTTATCGACAGCTTTTTCTTAAGTGTATTTACCATTTTATCCTTTTTTCTGTCTATTTTCTTCACTACTAGTTCGGTCTTTATTCTTTCCTTACCCTCTTCATAGGTTCCAAACCTTGGTAGTGATTTTTTTAATGGTTCATTCAATAATGCTTCAATAGCATTTGTGGCTTGATCTATGTTTATCTCATAGTCAAGTGGTGCTAACCATGTTGTCCTCGGTACAGCTGGTTTGATCAATGTTGTGTCACTGTCCACCATGAAACAAATATCATCTTTGAATTGATCCACGAGTTGTTCTGGCATCCTCATCCTTTTCTTCATTCTATCCTTGAATCCAGTGAAATATTCATCCATAACTAAATTAAAGTTGTCCCCTAGTGATTTGATGAACTCACTAATATGTTTTTTCACTGGTCGGGTAGTGTCCCATTTGACATTACTGACAGATGGGAAGAAGTCTTGAAAGTAGAAAAATATGCACATGATGAGTGAACCAAACTTACATGACTTAGACCTTGTTGTTTTGATGGTCCTCATGTTCTCCTCCAATTTCTTCAGTAGAAGCTCGGATAGATCGATTTGGATGCCTTTTTTGACAATCTTGTGGGCAGTGTCAACAACTCCACTTGCAATGTTGTTTAACCTATTGGCTTGGAATATTTTGTATCCCAACACACATGCACCAAAATTCAGTTTAGGATCAGTGATGGTGGTTACCTTTAGTCCTCCGCCATCCCATACTGCACCTGTTATCTTCTCAATCTCTGGTCAAGAAGGGTGTTTGAGTGCCTTGGACTTATCGGTTATTGGATAACTAGTCACAGTGTGTATCACATCCCCGGTGTTCTTCTTTGGCTCATCTAGCCACATCTTTCGATCATGTACCCTTCTTAGTATAATCCTTATCCATTCTGTCTTAAACTCCATTCGGAACATTAGGGAATTTGTTAGCCCTTTGACCTCAATATGTTTGTGTTCCTCCTTGATGATTCTATCTGTGCAAAGCTCCTTGTAAGCTTGCATGACTTCAAGATCTCCTATCTTAGTGATCTTGCAATGTATGTAAGATTGGACATCTTCGACAAGCAAAACCCTAGTTGGTATGCTAGAGAATGCACCAGCTTCATCAAGTTGTTAAGCAACCTCTAGGAAGATCTTATAGTTAGGTTCTTCACAAGTGGTGTTCTTGATTAGGTTAACCTTTTTCTCCTTGGCATTCTTAATCTTGGAAATGCGCAATGTGGTTACCATGGTTTCTAAGAATTACGGATTTTCCCACAAATAAATAGTGAGCTTAGTGATTGTAGTTACTTACTTAACCTTCTGTAGTTGTTTGTGAATCTATCTCAGTGTTTTGAATGGTGTGGGAGTTTCTCTATAATCTGGTCATGGTTGGTCGCTTTGTGCTATGATTTTCTCTTCTTCTTTTCTCTTAATCGCATGGTGAATAATGAGCTCTTCCATTGCCTTTTTATAGACATTTTCCCTAAGTGGTGTCATTAATGCTTCACCCACTTCTCAGTGTTTGAAGACGGAGTCGTCCAAGTGACATACAAATTTCATTCTCGGTGAGAATGCGATGCTCGGGGCAAGTGTTAACTTATTTGATCTTTCACATGTTTACCTATGGATCTCGGTATATAGGCAAAGACTACATTGTTAATTTACATGATTATCAATGATGCTCGGTTTACATTGACAACTTGGCTCTTATATGTATACCAATGAGTCTCGGTATGTATTGATAATTTAGGTTTTATACATACACTGAGGATTCTCGGTATGCATTGACCGACAAGATTGGATTCACATATTTTTAACAAGTAATACCATAGTGCATCTTTCTTTATGATAATTTGGCATATTATCAAAGTATAATGGAACTGATGTAAAATATAGCTTGGTATATTATAGTTCCATACTTACTTCTTCTTCTTAGGTGGGGGTGATGATATCACTAGATCCATTGGATAAGGTGTCACCAATTGCATTGCTTGTTCCAGCATCATTTGTGTTTGTATCTTTCCTCCACATTTTGTTTCTCATCTTCCTGATGTCTTCAATGGCATTTCCATTGGCAAAAGTGCTTGTCTCTATCACTCAGTCTCTACATTCCTTTCTTAGATGACTGACCCTATGATAGTGTAAGCATGCCATTCCGGGTTAGTCCAGCTTCTAGACTTTCTTGTCGATTTCCTTATGCAGTTTTTAGCTATGTGACCACATCTACCACATGTTGTGCAATTTTCCCATGTGTTGTAATCCCAAATATATGAGTTATCAATTATTTTTGGTTGATAGGTTGTATTTTGTTCTTTTGGCTTCCATGCTTGCCTTTTCTTTTTCTTGCATTCAAGAGATGTGTGCCCATGCATTTTTCAAGTAGGACAATACTTTTCCATAGTAGGTTTCCTTCTTTGGTTGTTTCACCATAGATTTACATTTATATTCTTTATGTCCTTTCTTGTTACAGTTTTAACAATTTCCTATGAATGTAGATGTGGATTTAGGAATACCTTTAGCTTTTCTCCTGCAAACATTTGATGTATGGCCTGGTTTTCCATAGTGATTGCATGACCGCTTCTTTGTTCAGGATTTAGACTTCTTTGTGATTAGATTTATTTGATGATTCTCCATGCTCAGTATACCCTAGTTCAATTTTATTCTTGACTCTTCTTTGTCCATCCAGAAAATCATCCATTCTTTTGGTACTCCATTCATCTCTCTTGATCATATCATTGTGTTGTCTTTGGATCAACATTTCATGCTTGAGTTTTTCATTTTCTTCTCTTAGCTCACCAATTGCTTCTAATTTCCCATTGAGTTCTATGTTCAGTCAATTTGCCTCATGACTCATAAGAACTATTTGATTGGTGATCTCATGATGATGTTCAGTAAGTCTTTGTATTTCTGATTCTCTTTCTTGTAGCTTTTTAGTGATCTTCCTCCTGTCCTCAATAGCTAGTGCTCTTTCCTGTTCAGCTTGTCTAGCATTGTTTATAACATCAATCATTATTACCATCTGTGTCTCTTGATCAATTTGCAGTATCTTTACTTGTTCTATCAGATGTTGATTGACTTCATTCAGACTTGTGATGTTTCCTTCAAATGTGTCTGATGTATTTGTATATGTAGATCCTGATGACTCAAAAAAATCTGGTATCTCTTCTTCATGATAGTATTTTTCATTACAGCAAGATGCCATAACCTTTCTTTCATCCAGTAGCTCTCTCATCTTGATTCTTACAGCTTTGTATTGCTCATAGGTGATTTTTATCTCTAGCTTCTGATTCTCAATACTCTTGTCTAGCTTATACCTTTCCATTGTATGATCTTTTCTATCAAGTGATTTAAACTTTTCCAAATAAGAGATCTAGCTCTGATACCAATTTTTGGAAATAATGGGAAGGTGTGTACTGAGAGGGTAGGGGTGAATCAGTACCCTTAAATTTTTTTATCAATTAACCTTTATCCTTTAGTAATCAATTCCTTGTATTATCAACCATATCTATTATTCTTATCTGTATGCATGTTATATCAGATCATAAAATTAATTGCATGTAAACATTCATCTAAACATTCATGACATGTAATGACACATGACATAAGATTTCGGAACTCAGAAAACCTTGTTAGAAGGTAAAAAATGTAGTGGTGATGACACCCACAAAAACTTCACTATCTACAGAATGGAAGGGGCCAATTAAGGCTTACCAGTTTGATAACTTTTGATGATCTTACCCTGTTAGGAGTGACATGTTTAGACTAGTTAAGGTCTACTTTGTTAAGAGATTTAACAACACTATTTAGTGTGCACTCAGTTAAGAGATTTACAAAGGATTGTTAAATCCACCTTCTTAAAGGATTTATTCTATTTGCTACACTTGTTAGAATGCAATCAAAAATTCTTGTTGACCTGAAGATATGCAATATTGAATTGTTGAATATAGATCCTTTAAGTTCACATGTATAATGTATCACCTTTTGTGATGGATTAATACCTTTGTTCAACTCGGTAGCCTTGAATCTGATTCTTGATAAGCTATTTCATCTTTTTCTATCCTTCTGCATAAAACTTTGTCTCTAATCCATAGATATGCTCCTCAACTACAATCATCAACACATCATGTTGTTCTGATTGATTACACATCTACTTGTACATTAGATTGACCTAAATAGTTTCACACTTTCCAATGATAACTCTATGATCAAAGGTTTACAACTTGACCTTGATCTCCTAGTTTGCATGTTTACAATCAGTTAGACTTATTATAACAATTGCATATGATTTACTTGTCCCTCATGAAATGGTTTTAAAGATCAACTTTAAAGATAAATATAAAACTTAAGTGTTTTATCTGACGTGTATATCAGATCTACATTTCTCAGAAATATAACTGTCTCTCAGTTACTGGTGCTTGGGTTGCTCTATTATCTTTCTTCAGGGATGTCTCTATAGACATTCCACTTTTCAGTTTTCTCTGTCAAGTTACACTGTTGACTTTTCAGTCAGGTTACACTGTTGACTGCTCTGTCGGTTTCCTCAGTGAACTATTCTGTGGGTGAAGACTAGTTTTGGTGACCTCTACAAAATTGTTATTTTGGGTTGCAGTGTAAACTATCTTTCAGTGAGCATGTTACCGATGGTTCAAGAACCTGATTCCTTTGTATACTAATGGAAAAATATGATCATCATCTATAACTTCTTGGTGTGTTGATATTTTTAGAACTGCTACCAATCCTTTGTCAAGACTACCCTGAAAAACCAACTATGAAAACTAAGAGCTCTGAACGAAAACAGGCCTATATGATACAGTTTACAACATTAATATTCTGATGATACTTATTCCATTCCACATCTTCAAATCACAATGCTTATCCATCTCAATGCTCCTTAAAAATATTCCCTTAAAGAGACACAGTACTCTACAATATGAGTGGCAGTTGTAGCAACTGTCTCTCTACCCATTTAAATTCAACATTAATAAACATGAAGAGAATGGAAAGCCCCATGCCACAAAGGGTATCCACCGCTAAAAAATGACTTTCAAAAGGAATTATATTTAAAAAGGGGTAAAGTAATGTCTCAAACCCACCCTCACCAATTACTGAGCATTGATGTTTTCCTAGATTTAAAAATAATATAAATTTTACTCTTCTTTAAAAGATACAACATTATTGTAGCAATGTTGTGTAAGAAAGATAAAACATCACATAATGCTATACTTTATGTTGAGACTTACCTCATCCATAGGTTCTGTTGATCACACTAAATGGTTGTGAAACATTTCAGTCTCTTGGCTTCAGTCAAATGTCTTAATTTAACTACCTAATACCATGATGGTTTGAGAATATTAAATTGTAAAGCTATCTAACTTAAGATGCATAAATTTTTTATCAAATTTAGAGTTAGTGGAGCCAAGTGTGAATGCAATGATTTGAGTGTAAACAAGTTTTTGTTAGAAATAGGAAATGTCCTATTCTCCCAAGAACACCTGTGTGCACATCTGTCACAAGAAGAAGCAAGATACAGAAGACAGGAGAGAAGAAACTATGGCGGCCAAAAGGCCAGAGACATGATATTCATGTTGAGAGAAAAAATCTTCTATTATCAACAATAATGAATACAAAATACAATCTCCTTAATGAAATGCAAAGAAGTGAATCCTTATAAAAGGAATCACGAAACCCTAAAAGGGAAACCCTAAAGTTAGCTAAAGAAAACTAGAGTGAATAGGTAAGTTAGTAATTAGATCATAATGATTTAATTAATAACCCGATAGACTATTACTCTAACACCCCCCCTGAAGATAAGCTTAGGGATAAGCAAGACCTAGGAAACTCCTGCAGAAAGCAGGAAAGATGGGTCCCGGCAATAAGGCCTGATCAGGTACCCAAAATAAGAAATAAACTAGATGAAGGAAACTAATCCTTCAATCTAGGGAAAGTCTCAAAGAGAGGAACAAGAATGAGCAAGAAGCATCTCTGAAGCATGAAACTGTAAACTCTGTCAGAAGTAACTGCTGGAACCTCCACTGAAGTGCATGACCAGGTAGAGAAAACAATGTTTGAAGAGATGATCAATCAAACCAAGGAAGCAATAGAACCAATAAGTAAACCCCTCCATAATGCTGAACCAGGAGAGGTGACAAGAACACTGAAATGCAATACAGAAACATCTGCAAAAAGAAGAACCAGGAACACCAACAGTGCAATAGAAGTATAAACACAGGATAAAGGGCGGTGTCACTGACACACAGCATGGGCTAATATCATGGAAGGTACGCTTACTTGACAAAGGTGGATGAGCCTAAAACAGCATAACATAATAACCCCCCATGGCACTTTATAACAGAGTGCAAGTACAAAAATACACAAGGTGTACAAGATCCCAGATATACAGAAGTAGGCACTTTATCATAGTGCATTTATAGAAAAAATATGAAACAGTGGAGAAGCACACAATGCTCAGAAGTCAGAAAGAAGAGTGAGCTAGAAAAATAGAAGAGGAGATCCTAGGACCTGTAAAACCCAAGCAATCTGCCAGAGTGCAAAAACTACCAAACTCAGAGGAGAGATAACCTAGAGTAGAATCTAGAATAAATACCCCTACAACTGAATAGTTCACAGAACCAGCTTTCCGACGATATCTGGTTTGCCAAAAAAGGATTCCAGATGAGCAAGATATGGCTCCCGAAAGGCAAAAATAAATATCAGACTTCAACAGAAAAAAATGTTGTGAAAACAAAAAAACCCAAAACCATAACTACCATCATTGGAAAGTGCTCGGAAAGAGATTTTCGACGGTATATGGAAGTCAAAAAAAGACCCTCGGATGCTCAAGATAGAGCGAAAACAGTCCAGGAGGGTCAGAAAGGCCTCAAAATCAGGCTTTAAGCCCCTGGGGCTGAAAAAAATAGGCCCCTGGGCGCATGGCGCACGCAGGGGATAGGGCCGAGCCCCTCGTCTGGCATATGACCGGTCGCTGCCAACATAAGCCCGCGGGCGCTAAATAAAAAACCTGGGCGGAGTGGAGGCGGTGGGCGCCGGGCGGAGCGGCGCGGGCCGGGCGGCGGGGGCCGCAGAGCAGTGGGGGCCGTGGAGCGGCGCGGTGGTCGCAGGGGCGGCGTGGGCCGGTGGTGGGGGCTGCGGGCAACATGCGGGTGGCGTAGTGGCGGCGCGCCCCCAAAAAACACAGACTGCACCAAATTTTTTTTAAAAATGATTATTTTTTTTAAAATTTCTCAAAAAACGTGCTCGTACGGCCCTAAAACACCAAAAAATTTCTCCCAGACGCTCCGGTGTCCAAATCAGATGTGCCTTATATCGATTCTGGGGTTTTTGGGCCTTCCAAACGCAACTGTGAGGTCAGTTTTGGTCTAAAGTGCCCCAAAAAATAAAGACCCCCCATAACCAAATAAAAAATACCAGAAAAGACTGGAGAACTTCAAACTCTCGCTTGCTTCAACAAAACATGAACAGCCAGCTGCAGGATGGCTCTGATACCATGTTAAAAATAGGAAATGTCTTATTCTCCCAAGAACACCTGCATGCACATCTGTCACAAGAAGAAGCAAGATACAGAAGACAGGAGAGAAGAAACTATGGCGGCCAAAAGGCCAGAGACATGATATTCATGTTGAGAGAAAAAAGCTTCTATTATCAACAATAATGAATACAAAATACAATCTCCTTAATGAAATGCAAAGAAGTGAATCCTTATAAAAGGAATCACAAAACCCTAAAAGGGAAACCCTAAGGTTAGCTAAAGCAAACTAGAGTGAATAGGTGAGTTAGTAATTAGATCATAATGATTTAATTAATAACCCGATAAACTATTACTCTAACAGTTTTTATAGCCAAAATTTGTTAGAAGGCAAGATTTTGTGCTCATTGATTCATATATGTGTGAACTATCCTTATTCAAAATTAAAACATAGTCAATGGGTCCTTGGAATACTAGTGAAGTTGAATGGTTGTAAAACTGGGGTCTCTCCTATAAAATGGTAGGATATAATGAGATTTATTCTATATCTATTAAGTTTGGATTTAAAGGTCTACATTTTATTATATGAAAATTTTATGATGATTTATTGATCTAATTTCTTAATTAAGATTGAAAATAAAAATAGATTGATATAATATTTTCATAATTGTTGAATTTGATTCTTCCATGTTATCTTTATGATTTTCTCAAACTGTACTACTATTTTTTCATATTTTTCTTTTGGATGTTTTGTTTCTTACTCTTTAAAATTACTATTCTTGCTTAAGGCCAGTGTAATTTTGATCTCCACCACGATAGCTTAAAATAGCTATTATAAAGCAAGATTCTTCATTTCAAAATAGATGATTTTGATTGAAAATGCACACTTTTTATCAAGAACTCTTTCTAGTGTAAAAATTTGTCAACATCTATAGAGTGATCTTGCACTGGTTCCCTTCAAGCCATTTTGTTTCAGCCTTCATATAGCTTCTCCATCAGACAGAACTTCTAATTTTTTTTTGACGAATAGAGGCCTTTACTATTAATAATTATAAAAAAGTACAATATTCAGAAAAAAAGCTCATAGGATAAAAAATCACCCCACAAAGAGTCACTCGACATCACGCTGAAATTAAACAACTATTCATAAAAAAATTCATATAAGAAAATCCCTCAAGCTGTGAGAGTAGTTGCAGAAGAGGGCAGAGGATCTTTATCATGCAGATTGCCCCAAACATTGGGCCCATGGGTCTAGTCGAGAGGCGACCACCCATCATCAGTTTCTTCTTCTTTCTCCATTTCTCCTTCCTCTCGTCTGGGAGAAATTGTGAGAGTCAGGCGGGGGACTTTCTCAAAAGAGGCAGGAGGCCACACCGGAATAGTGGTTGATGGCCGAGCAACAGTAGAGGCAAGCACAAGAGGCTAGCTGGTAGCCAAGGTCCTCCTATTAAGAGGAGAGGCAGAGCGGAAGTTCCAGGAGCACAACGTTCTGGATATCCTCACCAAGGCACACCTGCTATGACGTCGGCCTTGAGGTGGCATGCAGTCAGTAGAGAGAGAATTCAGTGGCACCAAAGCAAAAGTACATGGGGCATTACCCCAATGTTGCAGCAGCTCCTGCAAGTGGGCGACCTCAAGGGCCACCTTGTCAGCTTGTACTTGAATTTGCATCATGACATTATTACATAAACATGCCTTAGAATAGAGAGAAACATTGATATCCACAAAGCTATGAGTAAAATAACAACATTACGGTCTTTCCATAAGGAAAACAAAATCTCCATCCTGAAAGCATGCCAAATCTGGGTATAATGGGAAGGCATTCTGGGAGAGTCACCAAGGAGAGCCACATGCCAAGAGAAAGGCTTGGGCCAGAATGGCATAAAAAAACTATGAATCCAACTCCAGTAGTTCTGTGCCCGACCACAGAACCAGAAAATATACATAATGGTTTTAGAATGCCCAGAAAATGGGCATTTAGGATCAGGCACACCTAAGTGCCGAAGCTGAGCTCCTAAGGGTAAAACTTGGTAGAGTAGACACCAAGAAAAATGAGCAATTTTGGGTTCGGTGATAGCATCCCAAATAGTACAAAACGCCAGGTCCAAGTCTTCTGGGAAGAAGAAAGATGCCAATGATGATTGAGAGAATCAACCGTTGGGAAATGAGGCACAAGCCAAGAGTATCTAAGTTTGGGTTTGTAGTTGGTAAATGGTGTATCAGGTTATCATTTCCAATCTTTCCACCAAGGTTTAACTGACAGAATTCCAAGTTTGTGTAGGAGATGTGGCAGAATAGCAGAGATAAGAAAGTCAAAAGTCTGACGATCTGGGCGAGTGAGCTAGAACTGAATCTAGAGATCATCCTGTTAATCTCTAAGCTCTGTTGATGATTAGTGACCAACACTTAGTCATTCAATTAAGCAGTTTTAGCTGGCTATCATTGTGGCCGAGCTAAAACTATGCAAGGCCGAGCAACATTGCCGAGCATTTTTCAGTTTGCCTAGTTACATTGCCGAGCCGAGTTACATTGTCGAGCCGAGTAGAGACAGGGATGTTAAATGTTGAGTAGGAAATTTTTTGTATACTTGTCAGGATTGATACAAACTTCAAGGATTAGTGATCCGGTCAAACTCATATAAGCATTTTGGGCCGACTTATGTATGCATTTAATATTCTTCTACGGAGTTAGTTATGCATTTTATTGTTTTATCCTATGCATGACTCATTGTAAACATTTAATTGTTTTACCATCAAGGAATGGATATTAGATCTTGATCGTTGATCTAGATCTCACTATCATATTTGTATAGGTATATAGATTTCTTCAAAACCCTATTTTGAGTGTGTAAGAGATAGCAGAACAATTGTCTAAGTGACTGCATTTTGAAGTGAAATGCACAGAGGGTTATTTTGTTCAGAAGCAGAGATCTAGTAGAGTAATAAAATAGTGAACAACAGAGAAGAGAAATATCAGATTATGAGATCATAGAAGGTACTAAAAAGAGGAGATCCGTCATTATCATCAGAGTGCACATCGAAGGATCAATACTTGAGACATTCTAATCATTGTATTAGGTGAAAATCTCTTAACAGAGTGGTTCTAGTAGACCTTTCTTAAATCTCCTAACAGAGTGCTTACTTCACTGTAAGTTTCAAATCCTTTTACAGGGTAGATTGTAATGATCTTAAGCTCTTAATAGGGCAGCCCTTTCATAGGGTAGATTACATTTTGTAATCAAACATTGTAACCTTAACAAGTACACTTTATTATTGTAGTGGTGGAGAATTTTGTGGGTGTCATCCCCACCCCAGTTTTACCTATTTGGGTTTATGGGTTACCAAGTTATTGTGTTATGTGTTATTTATTTCATTGCATGATTGATATCTGAGATTACTGAGATTACTTTAGATTCATATATGTATGGATGTGGATCAAGTTTACTTTAAGTGTTTAATTTTGAAGATCTGATTCACCCCCGCCCCCCTCTTAGTATCTTGCTTTCCCATTATTGTATTTCCAACAATTGGTATCAGAGCTCAGTTCTCAAAAAGGGTCATAATCAGATTGAGAATATAGATCTTGAGATGGAGATCTACAAGATGGGTAAAGTCATTGAGAATCAAAAGATTGATATTCATCTTGCACTACAACAGCTTGAGACTGCCAGACAAGAATTAAAGAAGTCCTTGACTGCAAGAGAAGATTTTTCCAAACTAATGAATGACACTCATTATCAGGAAGAGGACACCACAAATCTATTTTAGAATGGAGATTCTACTAAGAGCAATGCAGTAATAGCAGATATATTGGAAAAGAACAGTACACTATGTGAAGAAGTCAAAAACTTGAAAAAGGAACAAGAAGCCCAATCAATAAGAATGTGTGAAGTTGTTGAATAGAAAAAGAAATCCGAAGATGACAAGGCTATGGTAGAAGAAGAAAAAAGAATGATGACTACCAGACTTGATGAAAGAACACATGATGTGTAAACATTTACAGTCAATCAAGTAGACATGGCAAATCAACTACTACTTGTGAATCAGGAGATCAATAGGAAATATTTGGAGATTGTAAATCTTAGATCTGAGAACAGTCAATTGAAAGATGAATTGAGATCTGAGAAAGAACTTAATAATAGAGTGAATGATCCGAGTGCAGCTATGAGCTACTTTGAACAACTGGTGGAAGCATCAAGAAGACCTAAAGATTCTTCTGGATTAGGTGACACTGAACAACATACAACCACTGAAGATGGAGAATCATCTAAGACAGGTGAAAGAAAGAATGCAAAGCCAAGAAACAAGAAACCTATTTGTCACCACTGTGGAAAACCAGGTCATACAACAAACATTTGCTGAAGCAAGAATGGTAAGTCCAATCCAAAAACTAACTTTAATGGTTATTGCTTTAACTGTAATAAATTTGGACATCAAGCGCATGAATGTAATACAAAGGCAAGCAAGACACCTAAACTCAATGGTAATTGCTATAATTGTCAAAAATAAGGTCATAGAGCACAAGATTGCATATCTAAAGGTAAACAACAATGGACATCAAAGGTACAAGAGAAATCACCAAGAAAAGGCAATACTTACAATTGGGATTACAACACATGGCATAGTTGTCACTACTGTGGTGAGTATGGACATATTCAAGAAAACTGCATAAGGACACATTTCAAAGGAAAGTCTAAAATTTGGATGAATGGAAACCTAATTTGTCACAGTTGTCTGAAAATTGGACATACAAGGAAGGATTGTAAGACTAGAGTACCTGCACCCACTGTTGAACAAATTAGAGCACAGATGAGCAAGACATGGGTTAAGAAGTCTGAACCATGCAGCAGTGAAGCTAATGAAGCTGAGGTCACCCAATCCAATGGATTAGGTGATCACATCATCTCCAACTAAGTAAAAGAGGTATTAAGGAATTATAATTTAAAACACTTATCTTACATCAATTCCTAACATGAAATGCATAGAAGTCCATATCTGCATATGTTAAGATGCACTAGGACATACTTTGAAGACAAAATGTTGAGATGAGAAAATTGCACTATAGGTGTCGAGCATCAATTGTGGACACTAAAGCTGAGTTCTTTAGTGAGTGTCGAGTTTTGCTGGCCGAGTAAATTTTGTGAAGGCTGAGTGTAGTAAGCCGAGTGGGATGCAAGTTGTGTTAAAGCTAAGGATAGTTGGATTGC
Organism: Thuja plicata; assembly: GCA_018584345.1. Taxonomy (NCBI): domain Eukaryota; kingdom Viridiplantae; phylum Streptophyta; class Pinopsida; order Cupressales; family Cupressaceae; genus Thuja; species Thuja plicata. Next base: position 355,226 of record MU224578.1, read on the forward strand.
ACTAACTCAACAGGTAGAACATTCAATGCTTACCTACCTTGATCTTTTGAAGCTTATAAAGGATGAATAGTCAACATCTCATTCTACCTTGTGATTTTACTATTTACGGAGCGATTGAAGTGATTTGCAGAATTGATCTTAATGGAGTTAGCAACGAAGATTTCATCAGCATGCCATCAGCAATCTTAAGGTGAAAAATGAATATTATGAAGAGCTACTTGCCGAGGTACTCTATTTTTCATTTCTAAAACCCTAATTTCAAAGATCATGGCTGCAAGTTCTTCAGCACTAACTAAGAGTATGGAGGCAGAACTAGAACAAATTCAGTTAATATGGAGTGATGAATGCGAACCTCTCAACTTTTGAGCTATTTTTGAAAGTGTGATTCAGAGTGATTTAATGGGAGCCCTCTAGTCCATTCCACCCAAGGTAATTATGATTCATGATGTACGATCATGTTATATGGTTAAGATTGGAGAAGTAGGTGATAGTGAATTGAGGAAATCCTATGGTAAATTGTGTGATAATGGAGTTTTGAAGGCAGAATTCAAACATTTAGCCAAAAAAGGGTTAACTCGTGCCCTAGATTTTCCCCAAGGTTTCAAAGATGAATGGATTAAGGTTATCCTTATCCGATTTCATGACATGTGCATGTGGTTGGATAATGGACCAGTCAAGATCACCAGAAGCATGATTCATCGAGTGACTGGATATTCGATAGTGAATGGTAAACAGACCATGAGGGATAATAGCAAAGAAGAAATTACATTAAACACAAGAGCAATATGGAACAACAGAGGTATGACAATCTCTACAATTACTGACCTAGAACTTGACTTTGGAGTAAGGGTAATTGCACACAAGTTCCATCAGTCCAGTAGATTGGATAGTGTTCCCTGTACTGCAGTTGATCAGGCATGGAAAATTTTCAAGAAGAATCATACATTTGATCTTGCTGAGCTGCAGCAGACACAATTAGCTGAGAACCTTGCATCAATCAAAAAGGCTAAGAGCTCATCATGTAAGTTTGGTTCTTTACTAGCATGTATATTTTTCTACATTCAGGATACATTTCCTACACTGGGAAATATTGTTTGGAAAAAGGATAGACCCATTACAGTTCAGATTAGTGAATGTATAGAGAAACTAGGGAGTAACTTCAATAGCATAATGGGGAGCTATTTTGTAGAATTCAAGAAGAGAATGAGATTAAGGACTAGGATTCCTAAGTCACTAGTAGAGAAGCACTATGAGGAAATCTATTTTCTAGTTGATACAGATAATACTTATATCAAAGCAGTGACTCCTAGGATAACATGCTTAGAGCCATTTCCATATGAAATCAATGTTGATGAAGCATCAGCTGCCATCATTGCACTCCTAGCCGAGGCAATTGACACCACAGCAGAGAGATTTGGAAATTTTGATGAAGCTAAGGCTAAAATTTCTAGAAGTTTGAATGAGGGAACTATGGAGAGGAAAAGAAAGAAGATTGTGAAAAAGATAAAGAAAATGGTTGGCTTAGGTAGTGATGAAGAACCTGAGGATGAAACTCTAGGCCTGACCACTGGACAAGGTGAGGATATTTCTATAGAGGAGGAATTCAGTGCATCAAAAGAGGTTACTAAGAAAGCTAAGGGCAAGAAACCTTCAATTGTTATAGTAACCAAGTCGAGCAAAGCCAAACCCAAGATCACACCTCCTGCAGCTAATCATCCAAGGACAAGAGCATCTACTGTTACTTCCCATGTAGAAGTGAAAATTAAACTATATGGTAAAAGGAAAGTTCCAGAACGTAGTTCTAGAAAGGAAGCAAAGGTTGCTCCTAAGGCTGAGCCGAGTAAGCCAGCAAAGAGACCGAGAAGGAGATTAAATTTGGGGATAGATAGTGATGAGGAGAAGACAAAAACTAATAAACCCATCAACATACCTATAGCTCAATTAAGGAAACCAGCAAGTATTGATGAGGTATGTGACACTTTGAGGAACTCGGCAGGGTTAGCAACTTTTAAGTTCATCAAGTATGAAAAGTTGAAAATAGAAGATAGGCACAAAGTTCAGGAAGCACTCTTGGACATGATGAGTACTTTCAAATTAACTCCTACAGAGATAGGAAATCATGTGCCCGATGAACTTTATGATTTTCTATCGAGAAAATGTGAATTTGTACTTGCCACAGAAAGACAGATCAGGGAAGGAACATTAGCCTAGGTGATACCTGACTTAACCTCAAAGAAAAGAGTCAAATTCATTGAGGATTATAAGAGTAGGTTTGTTCCTAAACTCAGAGGCTATGATGTTCTAAAGAATGATATAGAAGGTATAGTATAGCAAAGCACAAGGATCTGGAAAGAGATTTTTGGACTGGCCGTTCCAAAAGACAAGAAATATGGTGAAGGGACATCTGAGAAAAAAGCAAAAGAAGTTGAAGAGAAGACTACCCCTGAACCACAGGTAACAAAAGATCAAATTGCCATTGAACAGGACAAGACCAAAGATGCATTGGATGCAACCAATTCTGTTGATCTGACTGTGGATAGTCCTATGGATTATTTAGTTGATGATCCAAGCAATTTGAATGTCGAGGAACAAGAGATGCTGAGAGGTAAAGACACTGATTCGCCTAATAAGGAAACTGATACTGAAGAAGAAAAGACCATAGCATCTGATGAAATACTTGAAGTTGTCAATGATCAGAAAAGTGAAGAGAACCAGCAAATAAATGAACAAGAGGTAACTTCATAGAATCTGCCTATTTTAGAAATTGTGAAAATAGTCTTAGATAGTGGAGTAGAGATAAAGGATACTGGTGATAAGCCTAAAGAACAAGAGGCAGCACAAGTGTTGGTTGATCTACCACACTCTGCATCATCCACTCCTACAGGTCCTAAAACTGGTGGTATGCTGAATCCATAGATAGTATTGATAGAATTGAAGGAGGCATTAGATATTGACACTGTAAAAGGGAAAGATATTATGTTGTCAAGCATAAGTTCTCCAGAATTGAAGAAGAAGAAAATTTTGAAGAAGAAGTCTCAGATTTTAGATGTAACACTAGATGAAGTCATTGTGATTCCATAATGGGATCCCAATGAGTTATCTTTTGAACAAATAGGGACTCTTCAAGAGTTACTTAAGAGGAAGAAGAGACAGGAAGAGATGAAGATAGAACAAAAGCAAAAGCAGGTTCTGCATGACATCAAAGACATATTTGCAAAGGTTTTTGACTTAGAGGATGAAATGCCTCAAGCTCCAATCATTGATCAGCTAGTCACCATTGTACAGAAGGTAACAGATGAGGACATAGATAGCAATGAGAAGCTTCTACAATGGTCCAGGAGAAGATTCGAGAGCAAAGTTCTAGAGAAGATCTTAGAAGAAATTGCCACTAGACAGGTTGAACTTTCTGTTCTTGTAGAAAATTTAGAGAAAGTTATAGCCAATGTTTATTCTTTGTATAGGAAATTATGTGATGTTGAATTTTTCACAAAGGATAATCTACAGCTTGTTGAGAAGCTACAGTTAGATTTAAGATCAACCGGTACTACTTTAGGTAAAGATACTACTTCTAGTTCTTTACATCTTAATAAGTTGATAAATGCACAAAGGAGAATAGCTGAGCTTATGGCTGAAGATGGTCAAATAAGGGCCAAACTGATAACTATTTAGACAAGTCTGTTGCCTCACTTGGAGGTAATATAGAAGGAAATTTCAAAAGCAAAGGAGTTATCGCAGAGCAGTGCAAATCTATCGACTATAGAAAGTTTAGTAAGTCTAGTTGTCGAGCTAGAAATAAAACTGGAAGTTATGAAGATTGCAAAGGAAAGCTGGGATACTACATTTGAATCCACTCTGCAGCTTCATAAACAATTTTTGGATAAGTACAACTTAACCCCACCAGTAATCAGTGACAAAAACAAGGGGAAAGTTAGTAAAGAAGTCGGTAAGGAAGTATGAACGAATACAGAATGATACATCGGTACAGTACAAGTACACTTGTATATAATTTTTGAAGGCATTGTAAACTTTTTGTATAAGTATATTCCTAGGGGGAGTACTTAGCGTACTTAGGAAATATTTTGATGAAATGTACAGAAGTAATGATAAGTGTTTTTGCCACTAATATCAAAGGGGGAGATTGTTAATCTCTAAGCTCTATTGATGATTAGTGACCAACACTTAGTCATTCAATTAAGAGGTTTTAGTTGGCTATCACTGTGGCCGAGCTAAAACTATGCAAGGCCGAGCAACATTGCCGAGCAGTTTTTAGTTTGCCTAGTTACATTACCGAGCCGAGTTACATTGCCGAGCTGAGTAGAGACAGGGATGTTAAATGCCGAGCAGGACAATTTTTGTATACTTGTCAGGATTGATACAAACTTCAAGGATTAGTGATCCAACTGACTCATATAAGCATTTTGGGCCAACTTATGTATGCATTTAATATTCTTCTATGGAGTTAGTTATGCATTTAATTGTTTTGTCCTATGCATGACTCATTGTAAACATTTAATTATTTTACCATCAAGGAATGGATATTGGATCTTGATCGTTGATCTAGATCTCACTATCAGCTTTGTATTTAGATTGCTTTGAAACCCTATTTTGAGTGTGTAAGAGATAGCAAAATAATTGTCTAAGTGACTGCATTTTGAAGTGAAATGCACAGAGGGTTATTTTGTTCAGAAGCAGAGATCTAGTAGAGTAATAACATAGTGAATAGCAGAGAAGAGAAATATCAGATTATGAGATCATAGAAGGTACTGAAAAGAGGAGATCCATCATCAGCATCAGAGTACACATCGAAGGATCAATACTTGAGACATTCTAATCATTGTATCAAGTGAAAATCTCTTAACAGAGTGGTTCTAGCAGACCTTTCTTAAATCTCCTAACAGAGTTCTTACGTCATTGTAAGTTTCAAATCCTTTTACAGGGTAGATTATAATGATCTTAAGCTCTTAACAGGGAAAACCCTTTACAGGGTAGATTACATTTTGTAATCAAACATTGTAACCTTAACAGGTACACTTTATTATTACAGTAGTGGAGAATTTTGTGGGTGTCATCCCCACCCCAGTTTTACCTATTTGGTTTTCTGGGTTACCAAGTTATTGTGTTATGTGTTATTTGTTTCATTGCATGATTGCTATCTGAGATTACTGAGATTACTTTAGATTCATATATGTATGGATGTGGATCAAGTTTACTTTAAGTGTTTAATTTTGAAGATCTGATTCACCCCCCCCCCCCCACTCTCANGATCTGATTCCCCCCCCCCCCCCCACTCTCAGTATCTTGCTTTCCCATCATTGTATTTCCAACACATCCCAAGAGTGAAGACTCATGGTGGCTCTAGAAAACAAATCTTTGGGCGTTTAAATGCCTCATTTATGAAAATGAAGAGCACTAATCCCCTGGATTTTGGCTAGAGGAAACCCTTGTGAAAATAATGGGGATCACCAAATACTCTATTGATTGAAAGAAATCCCATCCTAGAAACCATTACTTACCCAACAAAGCCAAGGTTTGACAGCTTCCCAGGCATGCCAAATACTTTTGGCAACAAAAGTACCTTGGATTTGAATAGGGTGCTTCATAACCAAGAGGGTTTGAAAGCCAATCCCTTTCCAAGCTGGTTTGTGCAAAGGATACCCAGAAGAAATACAGTGGCACAACAAAACATTCCAGGCCTCATTCCTTGTGAGACAACACACGATCCATTTTGCACAAAGGGTCAGGCCCTGCTTCTGGGTATCAAGTAAGCCAAGCCCACCAAAGACCTTGGGGAGACAACAAAATTCCCAAGCAACTCTATGAAAGCCATAGTGATCTGCACCAGAGGCCCAAAGAAAATCCCTCAACAATTTCTTGAGCTTCTTGTAGGAGGCCTTTGAAGGAGCCCAATAGGAGGAATAGTAAACATGAGTAGCAGCCATAACCTTAGAACAAATATGAAATTTTCCAGTGAGCTAGAGTGGCTTGGTAATCCAATAGGTAAGCTTCTTTTCAATTTTAGCTAGCACATCTTTCTATAATTCAGTAGAAGTAGATGGAAAAGAAAAACGTATACCAAGGAAATGAAAAATTTCCCCATGTTGAATCCTGGACCAACCAAACTAGGAAAACTAGGGCGGGTCAGGAAGGGAAGACTGCCTATAGCACAAGGTTTTAAGCCACTGAATGGCTGAGCCCGAGGCCAGATAGAAAGTTTCTAAAAAATGCAAGGCTGCCTTGATGTTATCTTTATCCTCTACAAGAGTGAGAAAGGAATCATCGGCAAAATGGCCATTGACCAAATACTGAGTGGAATTGGGTAAAGCAATCCCACGAATATGGCCCAGAGAAATAGAATGAGATAACAAATAGACAAATCCCTTGGCTACCAAAACATATAAGGAAGGAGCAAGAGGACATCCTTGTTGAATGGATATGAAAATCCCAAAGGTGGAAGATTGTTTGTCATTAATGGTGATGCAAGTAGAGGCATCCTGAAAACGTATCTTCATAGATTAAAGAAATTTGGGGCCAAAACCTAGAGTGTGAAGCATAGCAAGAATAAAAGGCCATTCAATATGATTATAAGCTTTAGCAAAATTAATCTTAAGAAAAAGGGCTTTTTTTTGTGACTTACAAGCCCATTCCATACCTTCCCAAACTGCAATGATATTATCTAGAATATATCTTGACTTAACAAAGCTAGTTTGTTCTAGCCGAACAATTTGAGGAAGGATGTGACAGATCTTAAGAGCCAGAGCCTTAGCAATGATCTTATATGAGATATTGAGAAAGGTAATAGGCCACCAGTTGCAAATATCCTAAGGATCTCCAGCTTTGGGGATGAATTTAATGTTGCCTTTATTGATAATGTCACCCAGAGACTGGGAGTGATATTCTTCAAGGTAGACCTAGTGTAAATCAAGACCTATGGTATCCCAGATAATTTTATATAATTCACAGGGAAACCCATCACAACCTGGAGCCTTATCATTAGCCATGGCAAAGACAGCTTCCCAGAGATCCTGCAAGGTAAGAAGCTGATCACAGAAATCTCGCTGGGCTGGTGAAACACATTGTTAGAAATAGTCCCAAGAGATAACTTAGAGGGGGGGTGAATCAGTTATCTATAAGATTCAATTCTTTTTCAATTAAGTACATAATAAACACAACAATATAACATAGAATAGAACAACACAATTTTGGTAACGGGGAAAACCAAAATAGGTAAAAACACCAGTGGGAATTAGCACCCACAAAGAACTGCACTAGTTTGTAATGATACCTCTTAGAAGATCTTACAACCGTATTAGGAGTTGATCTTTACAATGCAATAATTACAGAGACCTGCACTAGTTAGGGGTGAGGACTCACTATCCAAGAGCTCACTGCTCGAATGATGAAGGCTGCAACCTTCTGCATAACAGATATACACTATATCTAATAATGAACTATTTTAATAGACCTTCTATCTTGATCAGTTCCAGTGAATTATAATCTCCTTCTGGTACTTCACATAGATCTCTTATTGATGAATGATGTAGCTTTCCAACTGTCTTTCAGTTCTGCTCTTTTTTTATATCTTTTTCTCTCATTCACACTTTGCGATCACAAATGAACTACTATATGTATCTTCCTCAAAGTATAAGACCATGTTGGCTATAGGAAACTCTCCAACAACCTCTTTGTTAGCTAAACTAAGCACACAAACATAATTAGAATCACGCAACTCAAAATAATAGACGCCTCACTTCACATAGTCGGCTCCCCCAAATTTACTCAAACATCATGCTTCAGATGAAACACGTTAAGCACACTTAACCAAACATGTTTAACTCATAACTAAACATGAATATGAACACCCATATCCCATAGATAGGCACAACTGAAGAAACAATTAATTTACTGTCGGCTTTCTGAAAATAGTCTTCTGAAACTGTGGCTAGCAAACAAAGTAAGATAACTCAACTGTTACTACATATCTGAATCTGCATGTATGTATATATTAACTAGAACATGTCTACACGATAGAAATAAATGCGCAAGGCTCCCACAAATCTGTACTGATAATTACATACAGGACATCGATGTACATTATATGTTGTCATCAATGACAAACATGTAAATGGGTATGTGCAAGATCATGGGGGGCCAAACTATGCCCTTAAGTGGCAATGAAAAATCAGCAAAATCAGGGTTAGTCAACTTGACGTGAAAATTTGAACTAGCTATCAACCTAATATCAAAAAGTTGTAACAATAGAATCTATAAGAAATTGAATATAGTTTCTAAACTACTAGGCCTTTTCTGAAAAAAAGTTAATATGATTGGTGAAAAGTATAGATTTCAATGTAGCAGTACAAAAATTTGAGGAAAAAAATAAGAAGTAGGTGTATGTCTAACCACCTTAATCATAATCAAATGATAATATTTTTTTATAATATTTTATATATAAGTAGTAGACTCCTTCCCGAATGTGACGCTTATTTTTGTGTAATTTTATGCTAAAAAAATAATTAATTATGAATTATCTGCTACAACATTTTCAGAATAAAAAAATCCCGTGTCTGACCACCTTAACTCATTGAAAACTTTACCAAATTCAAAAAAA
>MU224578.1:396471-406760 GCA_018584345.1 Thuja plicata
CTTCTCAATGCTTGCAGTCATTTAGGCCTAGTGGATGAAGGTTGTTACTACTTTGATCATATGAACCAAGACTATGGAATCTTTCCTAGAGCAGAACACTATGCATGCATGGTTGACCTTCTTAGTCAAGCCGGGCTTCTGGAAGAGGCTGAGTGTTTTGTCAAGTTGATGCCATTCAAACCCAGTCCTGCAGTGTGGCGGACTCTGCTTGCTGCATGCCGAATTCATGGCAACCTGGAGCTTGGAGAACGTGCTTCAGAATCTCTGTTTGAGATGGACATAAAAGATTCGGCAACTTATGTGTTACTCTCAAATCTCTACGCTGCCGAAGGCAGGTGGAATGATGCAGCGAAGGTGAGGAAAATGATGAGTGACAGGGAAGTGAACAAAGAGGCGGAGCTTAGCTGGATTGAGATTAAGAGCAAGGTTCATGTATTTCATGTTGGGCACTGACCACATCTACATTGCGAAGAGATCATTCAAAACTATGGGAAGATGAAGATTAAACCTGGGTAAGTTCCCTGTGAACTACGTTTGGGAATGGATGAAAACATAGGGTTATGATCTGTACGGTGATAGGCGAAGACAAACCAAGCTTACTAAGATTTTTCACTTGTTTATGGAGAGAATTGTGGATGCACACTTTGAAAGAAGAAGAAGTTCAGTGGTATCGACATGTCTGAAGATGAATCCATGGAGATCAATATTACACGAGACCACATCAAGAAAGTTGTCTTTGTATGCACACAACCCTAATATTTATAAGCTCCTTTTTTCACACTTTTGTTGTGGGTGTTTTTTTTCTTGTTTACTAAAATCAGTATGCCTGCTTAGGCTCAGTCTTGTTTGGCCATATGATCTACAGTCTAAGTTTCATAGGTTTAATTTAATTAAGTTGCAGTTTTCTTTAGAAACAGGGTTACTGATATAAAATTACTGAAAATATAATTACATTTCTTCTAATCCACCCCGCTTGGAATTTGACAGTCACCTCTGCCTCTTATATGAAAATTTTATGATGGTTTGATCATCTATCTCTTAATTAATATTTTTCATAATTATAGATGGGTATGCTATCTTCATGCTTTTCTTTTACTGTACCAACATTTTGAGTTTGATTACTTTATGTTTTCTTCACGCTTTTCTTAACTGTACAACATTTTATGACTCTTCTCAGGACTTGCTATCTGCATCCACACATACTTCAGGAGCTATGCTAGAATGGGCAATCTCAGAATTGCTTAGAAATCCATCAGCAATGAAGATAGCTCAACAGGAGCCTGATTCTGTAATTGATTTCAATTGTATGGTGGACCAATCTGATCTTCCTCATCTTCAATAACTGCAATCAATAGTAAAAGAAACTTGCTCCGTTGGTCCTTCCAAATTAGTCGATGGAGCAATCCACAATAGAGGGATATCAAATACCAGAGAAAGATCAAGCTCTTGTCAATGCTTAGGCTATTGCAACAGATGCAATTCTTTGGGAACAATCCAATGATTTCAAGCCAAAAAGATTTTTGAAAGCCAAATTGATGTAAAAGGTCCAGATTTTGAACTCATAACATTTGCTTCAGGCAGGAGAGCATGCCCTGGGATTAATTTGGCTTTATCCTTGATCCATTTTGGCTGCGCACAACTAGTACACTGCTTCTATTAGAGTCTTCCTCAAGCAGTAACTCCACAGAACTTGTATATGTCAGAACTATATGGCCTTATCATGCATAAGGCAGAGCATCTTCATGCCATTTCAACTCCCCGCCTTCCACTGGAATTCTATGGACCAAAATCCTAATCTGTGGAAAATAAGACTTCATCATAAAGTCTCTGAAGTATGTAGTTTCTTGTTAAACATCTGCTAAGCCATCTGTATCTGAATGAGTCTTGTCCTATAATATGCTGGTTTAATTTAAATTGTTACATAATGCTGGAATAATGGGGATTGCCAATATTGTTCAGAGTTGGTAAGATATGATTTAAAAACATTAAGTTTTGACAGAAGGTAAAAAAAATGCATTAGGCACTGAATTTGCCAATCTATAAAAATGAATTGAAGTTGTTTTATATGTCATTGTATACCATAAAGTTATTTAATTTGCTAGAGTTGGAGTGGCACCTGTAAATTAAATTCCAAAAACTTCCAACTTTTAACTGATGTGGTTTTCCTATAGACTATACTAAAGATGATTCGGCTATTAAAAAAAATGGTACGTAAAGAGTGTATAGATGACTAAAAGTTGTTCTAAATGAATTTGTAGCATGGATACTATCATTTATTTATCAACCAAATTTAAAGAACTGCATTTCAAAATTTTGTAGTATTACCATCCAAACAAAATTTTGTAGTGCTGACCATTGTACAATTGATATATAAAAGAATTAACACATTAGTATTGCCATTCAAATATTTTAGATGTCTTTTTAATATTTTAAACATTTTTTATTTTATTTTTTAAAGCAAAATCTACATCACCTAATAGTTTATTCTTAATATTAATATTAGTTTAACATAACACTGATATTTTATTTTAACTTTTTATATATTCTATTCATATAAACATTTCAACATTTTAGTGTTGATAAACATTTTACAATAGCAATAAGGGAGGGAGTGTAATGAAGGTTTTGCAAATAGGGTTGCAAGCTAAGTAGGCTAAATCTTGGAGGAAACTCGATGTTTAGGTGCGCTTGAGTTACTGGGATGGGTGATCTCCTAGGAAGGCTCAATGCTTCACCCATGTGAGCATTCGCCTAGATGCACTGAGTGTCAATGTTTCATTTGTTCTTATGAGAGATGAGTTTTTGTAAACTATACTACTCATGAAATATGGGTCAATGAATTTGACTTGAAATATGGGTCACAATTTGACTTGTGAAAAATATCTCCTACTTATCAATTGACGCATTGAAAGGGCTCTCTAATGAATGGTTCATATGGCACTTAATTAATTAATTAAAATCAAATAATTAATTTTGGAAGATTTTGAGGATAAGACTAAGCTTAATTAAATATATATAAGTTTAAAATAGAGGATAAAAGTGAAAGTTAAATTAAATAAATAAATAATATATATTTATTTAATTGATAGCTTAGAACAAGGTGGGATAAATGTGACGGGTGAAATGATAGAGTAAAGTCAAGTGTAGTCAGGTATAGATAGATTTAGGTGTGAACATTTTGCTCCTGTTTGAAATGATGCAATGACTATAAGAAGTGACATTGTATAGAAGTAGAATCAAGTATAATAGGTAAGAAGGGATGGACACTAGTTGCATAATGCCCCAATCAGTAAAAGCATAAGGACGGATGAAAAGGAGGTAGTTATGCCACCTTAAAGGTAAAGGTTCTAAGAACAACAGTGTGCTCTCGAAATGGATGGAAGGATTAAAGGATGAAAGATAAAAGGACATGTAAGAAGTTATTGATCATAAAAATATGAATGGAGAGGGAGGATGGATGATGATCATACTATAATGGTATAAGCATCCTCGATTCTATTTTGTGATTGACATTATGCTTTAAGATATAACAAACTAGAGTAACAATGTGCTTGTTAGTATGTGATAAAAAGGGTCAAATACAAATATGTGCATTATAACACCATTATACGAATGATCGTGATGCCCATATGACACCATGGTGCAAAGGTCATGATAAATGCAAATAATGATAACACACTAACAACAAATAAGCACATATACTCCAATTCAAACCAAAAATTAAATTAATTGATTGATGATGATAATAAAAAACTTAACTTGGGTAAGTACACGATTCACTGTCTTAACCAGCTCTCCATAAACCCTACATGCCTTTGTTGTGACTTTGTGAACCTGTAAGTTGCAGAAGAATAAAGATGTAAAGAATACCCAAGACTTTGGTATACTGCGAAAACCCATATTTATAGTATTGGTTGTGTTGATCAGTGGTTTCCTTTATTGGTTGAAACTAAAAATATGTGTATATGTACGCCTGTGTGCGTTTGTGGCTTGCAAGAATAAGAATGAGCATGCAATCCAATAAGAATCACATAAAGTATTTGGAGGTGATGGGTAACAATGCAGGAAGCTACAAAGATTTGGCTTCCAATTGAGGCTACGACGCTTGCTAACAGCCATGCAACCTCTTATCCGCTACAAAAGCATGCAAAAGAGCAACTTTTTGAGGTAAAATGTATGAAACACGAGGAATAATAATCACCAAGTCTTAATAAAAATGGCCGATGCAGGTCTCGAACCTGCGACCTTCGCGTTATTAGCACGACGCTCTAACCAACTGAGCTAATAGGCCTTTCTCGAACACAATGACAAATAGTTATTGGAAGCCAATTTCAATTCGCTATTATAGAAATAAAACAGGAAAACGGTTAAAAAGATTTTACCCCTTGAGTCTCGATTGGGTACTGGAATACCATATCCTGGATATAGTCAATTCAGGAAGATGCTTATCCTCAAAATGAAATCCGGAATATGGTCTTACCCGTTTGGTTCACTCAGAGGATGAATGAGAAGATGCATAAGGAATTTGAATTCTTTATTTTTTAATTTCTTTGAATATGGTGTGTATACATGTGTGTATATATACACATGCATACATGTGTATATATGTGTGTATAGATACACACATGCACACGTGTATATATACACATATACACGTGTATATATACACACATGTGTATATATATACACGTGTATATGTATATGCATATGTGTATAATGTGTATATGTGTATACATGTGTATATATACACACATGCATACACATATACACACATACACACATGTGTGTATGTGTGTATATGTGTATGCATGTATGTATATACACACATGCATACACGTATACACACATACACACATGTGTATGTACACACACATACACACGTGTTTATACACACATACATGTGTGTGTGTATACACACATATGTGTATATACACATACAAGTGTGTATCCATTTATACACATACACACATGTGTATATATATACACACATACACACGTGTGTATACACATATACACACATTTATGTATATATACACACATACATGTGTGTATATATACACACATATACACACCAAACATATAAACATACAAGTGTGTATCCATGCATACACATATACATACATTTGTGTATATATACACACATACACACGTGTGTATATATACACATATACACACACACCATATATGTGTGTATATATATAGACATATACACAAATGTGTATATACACACATATACACACATCATACATGTATGTATATATACACATGCATATATATACACACACATGCGTATACACACACATGCTTATAGCAATATAATATACATCTTTATAGTCACGGATCCTACGAAATATTAAATTTGGTTTTCAAAAAATTGGAATTCCCATTCCACTTATTTTGAAATTCCAATTCCACCTATTTAGGTGGAATATAATATTCCCATTTTGTGGGCAAAATGAGAATTTTAGAACTCCAATTCCATTTTTTTCCAAAGACCCAAACATGAAATTTGGCATTATCCAAAATTAGATAATGCCAATACCTGTCATATTCCAGGAAACAAATAGGCCCTAAAGTTAGTGCACCGCAATTTATGCATGTTGATACGATAAGCTATATAAATAATATTTTAACAGTAGTGCAGGACTAAGATTTCAACAAGGAAAAATGGTGGACATGTTTTAGCTTTGGCTTAGCGTACTCAAAAACATTTTAGTAAAGATGCTTTGTAACTCTTTGACTTGTACCTGGGATCTATATCACACAAAGCAACAGGACATGCTCACTATTTTTTGAAGATTCTGAAAATAACCAAACATGAGTTTGATACATAACCAAACCTGAACAAACTGTAATAACTCTCTGTTTTTGTCACCAAGAAATGACTCTGCCACATTTAACATGATTCAATGAGCTGAAGCCTCCTTTTCATCTTATCGAGGACCTGTTAACATAATCCTTAGTTCGTAAGCGCACAACATCTAATGCGTCCATAACCTTGCAAATATGTTCCACTACTTGTTTTCTTTATTATATCTTTTGAATTAGCAGTTATCAATCTTGTCACTCTCTAACTCTATGAGAATGTAATGTTTGTTAAACTATTCATAGCACAACCCATCCATTAGGGAAGAAATACTTACATAATTTCTCACCTTCTAATACCTCCTTCCTTCCATTTATGTCATATCTAGGTCCTATAAAAGGAAGTTAATTTTGTATGGCAGGTTCTAATACCTCCTTCCTTCTCTTTATGTCATATGTAAGTCCTGTAGAAGGAAGTAAATTTTGTATGACAGGTTTTAGATTCTTTCAAGTTAGTATGATATTTTCTTCACTTTATTTAGATAAAAGGGAAACTTCATTTGAAACAGTGATGGTTCAAGGGACACCTCCATCCCTAGTATCATATGAAAAGATAATTATTTCATGTTGGAGTTTTTGTCTTTTATTAGGAAAAGTGTGAGGAGAGTTTATGGATGACAAGACCTAGAATACTTCATTTGCAAAACACTTTTACCTCTTGCAATAACCATCCTATTGTCAAACCACCTCTTCACATTTGGTGCATACTAGACTTATTCAAAGTAATAATTTTTACTTGTGCCTTTAACATCATTAGAACATAGACCATAAATATAAATTGTAGAAATCTCTACGCATGACGTACCTTGCAATGGAAACAAATGGATGCTTAGGGAAATACAAGGTTTAGCATTTACCATGTCAAGAGTTGCTTCATAACATGTGTTGACATCCTACTTGTAGACAAAATCACAATGTTCTTCTTTGGCAGATTTATCTTCATGCTGTATCTTCAATGTTGTCACCCACTACTACATAGTAGTATGTTTTAAGACATATGTTTGAGACAAAATTTCCCTTTTGTCTTAAACTTTCCCGCTTTTAAAAGGAATTTCTTTTTTTTAAATATAATATATTTACTTTCGTCTGTAGCACGACAAAATAGGAAAAATTTATTAGGTCATTTAAGAGGGAAGGAAAATTCATTAGGTCATTTAATTTGTTATATTATTGAAAGGAACTACACTAAAGATTTTTGGCGATTATCTGCATTAGGGTTCGAGTGAGTGAAGAACTCTAAGGAAGGTATGCTAGCAGAGAGTTGATTTATGTGTAGATTTTTAAGTCGTACTATGGAATGTTGCTGTTAAATGTTTTTTTCTTGCAGCAAATCAAATTTCTTGCCTTTTTATGCATACACTTTTTTAATGTTATTTTTTTGGATTGTGATTGTCCTGTTTCAACCTATGTAGATTATCTAGGTTATGGAGTTGTACAGCATCCAACAATTCAACCAGTAATTTTTTTTTTTTTTAGTGTCGAAATTATGGATGTTATACTTTGTGGGGTCTTGAACTTTGTACCTCCTTTCACTAAACATAGGGCTCATGCAGAGGAGGGTTTGTAGAGGAGGGTTTGGTGATGCCGCCATTGCACAAAAAGCATGTGCCTCGCAAATTTTGCAAGAAATGTAACAGAACACGAAAGTGTGTGGACTACTCCTCATCTGAGTCAATAGACCGACATAGTAGTTTGACCGCCACACCAAATCTATACAGCAAAGTGGGAATCTCGTCCATGGACACAGATGGATCTGGCAACCTCTGGGTTTTGGCAAGCAACGTGGGTGACCAAGTCATTTAGTGGGTGGAAGAAGATGAACCAGTCATGTATATCACTACTAAGTCTTTACTTGACACAGTAGGGAGCTCAGGCGCATTATATTTAGGTGGGTAGCCTAAATCCATACTAATCCCCCATCATTTATTACATTAAGATCTTTATTGTAAAGAAACCAAGATTATTGAATGATTTTAATGAAAAAATGGAGAGGCATAGGCGAGATTATGGTAGGACGAAAACTGGTCTAGAATTCATCAATAATACCTCTATAGAAAGGTTAAGTTTGTTGGGACGCAGGATATATTAGATAGACGTGTATTTCTATATCAGAAGATATAATGGAAATAACAAGGTACAAAGAGACGATTCCAAATAATGCCTACTCTAACAAACCTTCTACTGGTGTTATTAGGACAACCAGATATTATGAGGGGAACAGGGCACAAACAGTTTAGGGTGAAGGAAATACAGAGATAAGGCATTGTCCAACGATTTACCATATCAAGGTCTGCTGATTATTTCATGCGCTCAAAGTTAGATTTTAAAATTTTAGGGTTTGATAAGGATATATGGAACTCTGTTATGGTGTTTATCTTACCTAGTTAATACGCCTTGTCAATACTTCCACGGTTTCCATAAACTTGCAATTATTTATAACGTTGACAAAAATGCCCTTCGTTATGTTTTGATGGATGTGTTAGAGTAATAGTGCATTTGCCTTTATAATTAAATCACTTCGGTTTAATTATTAAAGCTAACTATTATTCTATTCACTTAAGCTTGTCATTTGTAGGTGCATAATAATTAATATGTTTTATTAATTATTAATTGCACAAACCTAGCTTTCTCCGGCTTTAGGGTTTCTCACCTTATAAGCCGCTTTTGTAATTATTGTACTTACTTTTTTTGGAAAATAATAATTCTCTCTCACTCCGCTGAGATTTTCCAAACCCTTGCCTCTCTCTCTCACAGGTTTCATTTCAGCTTCAGGTATTTTGCATGTAGGTGTTCTTGGCGTTCTGTGGATTCGTGTTTCTCAAATCCTACATGGTATCAAAGCCACCCTGTCGCTGCCTGGGTTGAAGTTTTTTGAAGCCACGATTCGAAGACGACAGCCACAGCTTCTTTGGGGTTTTTTCTGTCACTTTGAAGGAGGCACCATTTTCTGGAGTCATTTGAGCAAAAATAGACTTTGCCATTGCGTTCAGAAGGCCCGGGAGAGTCGAAAAACATATAAAGTTTGACTATTTTGGCCTCTGTGACCACAGGCAAAAATTTCTAGCCTATTAGGGCCGTACGGCTCGAAAATCAAGGAAAAAACTCAAAAAAAATTTGAAAAAGGCACTTTTTAAAGTCCTTACGGGCGCTGCTAGCGCGCCGCCCTCCGGCCGCTCGACCGCCGCCCGGGCCCACCGTCGCCACCCGACCGCTCGGCCGTCGCCGCCACCCGGCCCACCCGCCGCCGCCACCCCGTCCGGCCGTCACCTCCGCCGGCGACGCCGCCCACGGACCACCGCTGCGCAACCCACGTCCTGCGACGGCCATACAACCATCAAATTTTTTTGTAGGCCTGGTTTTTTCCAGTGAGTATGTCTTTGGAGGTACTTGTGGTTTTTTGACCATATCTTGGGCATACAGTGTCCTTTTTCAGAAAACAAAATATCACCGGAAAGGTGTTTCTGAGATGGATGCAATGATGCTAGTTTTGTTTGCTGATTTAGTCATTTGAGTTCCTATTTTCAGTGTTGAAGTAGAGGCTTTGTTTTCCCTTCTACTCTGCATCCGGTGTTCAGGTTTTTCTCTAGTTTTATTTGTGCTTTCAGTAGTTGATTATTTGCTGTACGGGGGTTAGAATCATACTTTGTGGGGGGGTGCTTTTTCTTTCTATCATTTACTTTCAGAAATTGACCCTTCTACTTCCGTCTTTTTCTTCTCTCAATGTCGGACCCCTCTGTGGCCCAGCTGACACCGCATAATTACCACACCTGGAAAGCACACATGACCAGGCTACTCATGTCACGTGGCTTATGGTCATGCCTAGATGACCAACAACCTGTACTACAACATCCTTTTGAGATTCTCTAGCACAGGAATAAGATGGATGAAGCCATGGGCTTGATTGCACTAAATATTTTCGACAGTCTCCTCTTTCACTTGGATGGTTTGACCACTCCTAGGGCCATTTGGGGCAAGTTTTTAGATTTGTTTGGCACTATAAATGAGTTCCGGGCACTACAGCTTGATGCAGAGCTAACTACTTTGACACCTACTGGCTTTCCCACCATTGAGGACTTCTTGATGAAGTTCAAGTCTCTGCGCTCAGTTTTGCAGGGATGTGGGAAAACCAAGACAGATGATGAGTGTATCTTCTAGATACTCTCAAAGTTGCGAGGACACTATTAGATCTTCTCTTCCACTTTCTACTCCACCATGGATGCTTTGGGCGCTAGGCACACCATGGCTTCTTTTGAGACATTCTGTGATCGGTTGACACGGGAATAGGCAAAGATCCAACAGATGGATGCTTCTGGCTCTTCTAGCCAAGCATTGGTTGCTCAGTCTTTACAGGGGAAACCAAAACAGAAAGGCAAACCGAAGAAAGATTCCGCAGGCAATGAGTCTTCCTCCAAACCTGCACAGAA
>MU224578.1:410951-432430 GCA_018584345.1 Thuja plicata
TGGATCAAATGTTCAGATCAAATAAAAGGATAATAAATGAAGCATAAAACTAAAATGAAAAGCATAAAGATATACAACTGATAGAAACTACTAAATGTTCCAACAATCTGGCCCTTAATCTCAACGATAAGCTTTTACACACGAAAATGATATCTGATCTTTAGATCTTCTGCCAATTACATCTATAGCTGATTTCATTTTTTCCCAACTTCTGCAGACTTCTCTCCTACCACTACGTAATGATACATTTTGGGACAACATTCCATCTAGTTATTACTCCAGTTATTCATGCTTTCGCTTGTTCTACAGAGAGATCTAACTCCCTAATGACCTCACGTTAGTGTCTTAGACTGATTTATGTGGCTTTTACAAGATTATTAATCTTCTATTGTCACTTCTCTATCCTTCCTGCAACTTGTGCTTACAAATAGAGGGCTTTACCTTTAGCATCAAAGAAAAAAACTATTAAAAAAAGGCTCTAAGGGCAAGATAGCAAAAATAAATAAAAAACTACGCAGACTAATTAACAACAAAAAAAAAAGTACAATATATACAGTAATCAAATAATAATAGAATCCCGAGACAACATAGCGAAAACAGAAAAATAAATAAATAAATAAAATGAACAACATTTGAAACATAACTGATTTTAAAAGATAGAGTCCAGTCGTCTGCCATTTGATCCAGAGAACAATCACATTTGTTATGGCATCACATTTATATAATTATTTTGCTCTGTAGGTAATGAATATGGAATCAGAAATATGGGAATTAGAATACATACCCAAGTTTTATCACATGATAAAATCAGAATTAACATTACAGTTTTGAAGTCGAGGTCAAATCCTTAATCCATGAATATTTTGTGATTTTAATATTTGAGGAAAATCATATGCTAATTATAATATTTATGTTACCATTCATCGTCGAAAACAAGTATATAAAATGATTCTCATCACAACTAAGGTCATAAGCTCCTTAATCAATTATCAATCAACAAGGGATATGATTGAATCAGAAGCTCATAAGATCCTTAATCAATTATCAATTTTTAATTGCTCTTAATATGTTGCTTGAATTAATTAAACCGTCTGTGCTACGCAATCAAGTGTCTATTAGCTTATGAAGTCGATCCTCTTCACATAACCTCCATGCTTGAATTCACACCAAACCACAAATTAAATTATTATTTTGTTCTCTAAACCCTTTACAAACTATGGTTGTGCTAAACATATACGCAAGTATAAATTTTACATGCTCGGAGTGTAACAACTCATCTGTGAGTTCAATAAGTCTTTTGCTAGGAATGACATTTAAGAGAAGCAATCCAAGCTGTAAATGCATGATTTCACATCTAGACAACCTATGACATCATACTAAGGATCTAGGTAACCGTTGTAGGGCCAAACAAGGAAAGAAAATGCATTAGTCAACTACCAAAATAAAAACTTTACTCTTCCCCAAAATTTACAACTGCATAAAGTAACTGGTTTCTTTCCTATGAAGAGTATAAGAATAAGGTAATTTTACATTGTTCTAGCAAGACCCAATGTAACATATCCAGGAAATTTATTTAAATCCTTTGGAAACAACTTGCAATCTATAGAAATCCCCTTGGTGTATTGGAGTTCATCTAGTTGCATTATTTGGGCAAGGCCAAAACCACAAATCTTCGTATTCAAATTTTCATTTAGAAGAATGTACTATATTGACATGTGTAATTTTGTGAAGATATGTGAGTCTGTTTATTATGTCCAATATAATCCTCAGTCTTATCGACTAGTCAAGAAGAATCTTATTTTTTCTCCGTATAATCATTAGACCTATTAAAGATTCCAGATAAACCCTGCAATCACATAAAAATAGACAAAGAAAAAGAACTGGAATGCGTACTCACCAAAAATGGTGCTTGACAGGTTTCATGGGAAATAATCATAGACTAACATCATGTCTTCATGACAATATTCTACAAGCTCCATGATATTTCGATGGCGCAGGTTTGTCAAAGTCTTCAGGTCTCCCATCCACTTTGCTTTTCCTTGATGAACTTCTATTCTTAAGATCTTTACTGTTACTTCTCTTCCATCTATCAGAATTCCCTTTAAAAGATAACAAATATATATATTTACAGATTACAAACTAATTAGAGTTGTTTCAAGACTAGAATTGACACTTATATTTCAAAAGAAACTTATGTAGTAAACAGTCCCAAAATCTTTGCTCTGTATTTTAAGACTATAATTGGCATTTTCCTTGTCTAATTCATTGTGTTTGAAATTAATTACAAATTTATACTTATTGATCTCCTCCACGAACAATGAGAGGTAGTTAAGGTCCTTTGGCTATCCTCTACTCTTGTGGAAACTTGGAATGCATCCTAGTGGTGCCAGCTGATGAGGCTCAACATCCCCTTTTCAAAATTTAAAAATAAAATAAAAAATCAATTAATTTTCTCAAGAAAGAGATAGACAAAAAGGGCATGGAGGATTCACAATCGCTCCCATGTCCCTAATGAAACCCATTCACCTATTTCCATTTCCCCTCCCAACTATCACAGGCTTTTTTTGGTTGTATATGTTGATTTGAAGAGAAAGGAAAAAAGAGTGAGGAAGTTTGGAAAGTTTCTAACTAGTCACCTTGGAATATTTGCATTGCTTGCACCTATACTGGGAAGAGAATAATCAACAATTACATTGTAATCTAACTCGTATATAGACTCTATTTCTTTTGTACAACCTGGGCAACAATGTGTTGGCTCTTTATGAGTCAGCTATGTGCAAGTTTAAGTTTTCTGATTTTATTTCCCAGGTTTGGTACACTTGTCTTTGGTATTTTTGGAAAATTCAAATTTTCTGTTGATATCTTATGTTTGTAAAGGATCATATTTTCTTATTCTTTTGTTCATTAGTTTACACTAGAAAAGAACTTTGGAAGTCATTTACAAGAAGTCATTTATTGACGGTGATAATATTTATAGGTTTTCCCTTCTATGAATTCTTTCACCGGTCTTATGCTTATCTGAATCCTTTATTTGGAGACATTTTTATTTTGAAGGGATTAAAAAATAAACAAAAGATTTCATTAAAAATAATTTGATGCAAGTTATTAATGCATCTTTTTAATGACAACCCTTCATCACATGCTAGAAATGTATTCTTGTGCATTGATTCTTTGTTGTTGCCACCCATACAAAGGTTGTGTCTTAATGGTGACTATTATTATTCAGATTGCTATAGAGGTTTAAATGCTTYTTGTGGGCACTTGMAGGGCATCCRATATGAGTTTCCTTCAAATMAGATGACCTTCTRATATCTCCAGGTTTCATTTAAGCTTGATTAGTGTTTTGTTTTACAACCCTTCATCACATTCTAGAAATCTATTCTTATACATATATTCTTCATTGTTTCCACCCATAAAAAGATTGTGTCTTAATGATGACTATTATTTAGACTATTGCAGAGGTCTAAATTTTGCCTGTGGACTCTTACAAATTGTCCAATCTAAGTTTCTTTAAAACCATATGGCTTGCTAGTGCATGTTGGCCACATTTAAGCTTCTGCATTAGGCTGATATTTATTGTCATGTATGGGGCAAGTGTCTGGTTGTCATGTGTCAAGGAGTAGCACAGCCTCTCTCCAACCACCTGATGGTAGTCATTACCCAACCTTGCAGTTGTCTATATGTGGTTTTTTGTTTCCATGAAGTGGCGAGTTATTGATATGCTAGCCACGATTGATAGCTGGGGTGTGGGAGTCTCCTGCTGAAAGTTGAGGCTTCCAGTTGTTAGTGTCACATGCTCAATCAATTGCATGAGTTGTTGTTCCATACATTTAGAAATATGCTTAGATTTTAGGATCATTACTTCCATTCTTAATGGTTTGTCTAGGTGCTCATTGCTGTCAAGGGTGAGAATGAAGAACAATGAACTCTCGTGGACTCTAATGAGGGATTATCATTGTGATTTTGGAAGTTAGTATGTGTGGTGGGTTGAGAAAGTTTTGAGAGAATTTGATTGTCGAATGCGAGATTATGAATTTGTGGTTTTGGGTCTCATTAGTTTGTTAAGATGGGCAGTTGTAGAAGTACCTCAGATCCTTGATAACATTAAGAGCAGTTCCAGAGAGGGTTTTTCATTGGCTTTCTTATGACATGGGTTGTAGGGTAATCAATCGTTCAAGCTTTCACATTTTATTTTAGTTATCAAAAATAGTTTTTAAAATTTTTAGTCAAGATATTTTATTTAGATGTAGGATAAAACCATAATTCTATTTGTAAATCTTAATATTTTATTTTAGCCAAAAACACATGGCTCTTTGTCATTTTATGGTGATGTTCTTCTCACAAAAGTATTTGTTGAATTCTTTTGTGAAGGCTTTAGATCTTGTAATATCCTTTAAAACATATGGCTTGACAACTTCTTCGTCTAGCAGCTATGCGTTTAGTCTTTGCTAATGAGAGAGCTTAGAAAATCAACCAAATTTTTGTTTTTTTTTATTATCAATTGAGCCACCATAGCTAAGTGTACACATTTCACTAGTTTAATTCTTTGTTTTTTAATAAATAACATATATCATAGGTAGAGGTAGTAACCATGTATCTTAAAATTTGTTTTGCAACATGAACTTTATGTAGATTGTGCATGAGCTCAAAGATTATATTCATTACATAAATAATAATTGATATGGTTGAAATAAGGTACAGTAAACTCCTAATCAAGATTAAATATGAATGATGATATGAACTGAGAGGTATCAACGATGTACCTTAATAGTATTTTTCTACATGTCAATGAGTTTTATGTGGATCATACGTGAGTTAAGAGGTTGCACTATGTGAATACTTGGCCTACTTAAAGTGAGGTACATGAAATTTCTAATACTGTGAATTAAGAGGTATCAACCATATTGGTTAATATTATTTTTGCACCATTTCAATGAGCTTTATGTGGATTGTACAAGAACTAGGAGATTGCATTCACTACATCCATAATATTTGATATAATCAAAACAAGGTACATTAAACTAGCAAACAATTTTCGTGTATTTCCCACTTAATATTAATACACTTGTAATTCTCTTGTATGTCTTCATTCTAGATTCCTCCAATAATCCTACTACGTACATGACTTGAGAAATGAGTATCCCTTCTTATTATTACTGCACTTCCATACAAAAAAATAATGCATCTGCCCTAAATTTGATATTTTGATTTCACATATAAAAATATTTCAAAAGAATTCCATTAAAATTTTATTCTTATATGTATAATAGAATCACCACATAAAAACAATCAATAAAAATTTCATCACCATCATAACTCACACACATGTTTGACTGTGAATTGCTTCTTCTGAAGTCTTTCTTCAGAATAAAAAATATTCAACTGTCCATCTATCTGTTTTATTTCTCAACATGGTAAAAGTTCTCTTGCCTTCTACTAAATCACATTCTTGATTCTAGCTCTAGTTGTCCTTTTTGTTTATCTGCTTTTAATGGATAACATTAATTTATCTTATTGAATGCAAAATCAGTATGCACCATTGTAAAATCTGATTTTTGTATAAATATTAAAAATGTTTCAGGAACTTGTTTAATCTTATTGGGTGTTGGCTGGAACAAGAAATTGTAAGGCTGTAATGGAGACAATAGCTAATCATATTTCCCCTAGGCCTCATAAATCTACCACCATTATTCCCTTTGTAGGTTTTCTTGAATGTATTTCTGCACCATCTTATGGAATACTGACTAGGATGATATCTACATATACATTTATTTAAGTGGATGTTTACTTCTCATGTCTATTCAGATAGCTCCAACAATATTCTTTCTTGGTGGGCTGCCTATTATAACAACATTATCTCTACTTCTCACTCTTCTCAAGCACCAAGGATATCTTCTTTTCTGATAACTAGAAGGAATCTTTTAGAGATAAGTCTAATACAAATTTTTCAATGTTATACCATGTCTCTGGAATTTTTTTCAGCTATGTAATTATTGATGTGAAAATCTAGGAAAGGGGTGGCAATGCATTCAGGTTAGTTGAACTAGACAAATCATCAAGCCCATTAGGAACTTGGTTGGGGTGGCTTATGGCTGCTATCTATATGGGTAAAAGGTTTCCAAAAATCTATTTAAATGTGATTTCTATATAAATGATTTAATTCAATTTTTTTTGTAATCTAACAAGATGTGGAGCTTACATATACTATTAATATTATATAGAGGAAATAAATGTATTTTGCATCTCTATTTAAACAACATATTTTAATATTTGATTTGTTTAGGTTGTTCATGGTAAATCAAATTGGTATGCAAATTCTACAAAGAAAACCTAATGAGAAATTTGACATGTCATTTGGAGAATCTCAAAACTTACAATGACCTTATTTTTCTTCTCTAAGACTGCTAACTATGTTTCAATTTTCCTAACTTATTGAAAATTTCATCTCCAAGAAGTAAGCTAACAATTTTACTAATATCTTTTGGTTGCACATCAAGGGAGAGACTATAGAGGTATTCTCCAACCCTTATTTCAGACACATCCACTTGAAATTGTATTTCAATAGTGGGTAATAATATTCTGAAATCTTTTATTGATTTTATTGTTAAGGCTTGAATTAGGTTATGTTCATATTTGCTCAAATTTCTCTACTAAACTAAAGGGTGTTTTGAGACAATAAACTCATTTTGAAACCCAGGATTTTTGTGTGTACATTAAAGGGTTCTAGCTCAATAGAAGAGCACCTACTTTACAAGTAGGAGGTTGGTGGTTCGAATCCATCGTGCCCTAATATGAATTAATGAACCATCTTGTAGTTTAAATTTAAGAATATTGATTTATTTAAATAGATAACTATTTTTTTAAAATTCATTATTTTATATGAGTTTTATTGAGAATATTGTTTTTAAAGACATATGGTTTCTATAGAGACAATATATTTTTAACTACAGCTATAGTCTCTATAGAGACAAAAATGAAATTGTCTCTCAAGAGACAATAATACTATTGTCTACTATTGTCTTTGAAAGACAAAACTTTAAGACAATATTTTAAGACACTCAATTAAAGACAATATTTTTAAGACAATACACAAGTTTTATTTTGTCTCAAATTAAAGACAATTTACTTGATAATTGTCTTAAAACTGCCTCCTATGTAGTAGTGACCAGTTCTTTTGTAGTTTTAAGAAAAGTATGTCTGTAGTTTTTATGAATGTTTGATTTTTACATCTAATGATTTATAGCTTTTATATATGCATCTACAACAAGGAATATTTGGCTCAATATTGATCTCGTGGGGGGAATGGTTGAAATGCGAGAAGCAGTAAAATACAATTATCAAAACCTTCTGTCCGTGGCCCATGCAGGTCTCGAACCTGCGACCTTCGCGTTATTAGCACGACGCTCTAACCAGCTGAGCTAATGGGCCACGGAACTAGAGGAAGACAACCTTTCATCAACAAAAGAAATACATGCTTCAGAAGCATTTTCTTGGATATCAGAAATGACAGTAAGATTTCTGGGAACATCTAACTGTTTGAGAGCACGAACATCAACAATCCAATCTTTTGGAACTTTAATATCAACAAGAGTGACCATTATAGGAACAGTAAGTTGAGCACCTTTTGTCTCTGTTTGCCAGAGTAGGGAATACTTGGCTTTGGATTTATCACTTCTTGGGTCTTTAACAATGGGTATAGTGGTGTTAAACAAACGACCATACAAACCAAAGAATAAAGCATGAGTTCTGGACCCAACTTTCATATCAAGATATTTAGTGCCAAACTAGAACATAAGGACTTTATCTAAATGGTCATCTAAAAGACTGACAACAAAGTTTGGAACTACATCAAAGACTGTTGCACCAGTAGCCATAGGGGCTGAGATTCCTCCCATTAACATATCAGCATATCTATTGTGACGAGCATCAAGGAGAGTCATCATAACTGTGGCTAGTATACCTTTTCTATACAGGGGTTCAATACCGGCTACTATGCTTCCTATATGCAAATACTTGAAACTATTTTTTTGTTTGGCCTAATGGACCAAGATTCAAAAAGATTTTGCCACCACTGTCCTGACCAAAGATCTAAACAAATATCAAAGATCATTTGTGTGTACTTTGCCTATGAAGAAAGATGACTCTGAAAATGACATGTTTCCAAAATGCAAAGCTAACTATTTCATCCTATCCAAAGATGAACAAGAACTCTATGAAAAGGAAATTGCAGATCTGTTAGAAAATAAAATCATCAGGATAAGTTCTAGTCCTTTCTCTTGCCATGCAATGTATGTACCCAAGAAGGATGAACATGGCAATGAACTCAAAGAGAAAAGATTAGTTGTCAACTATAGGCCCTTGAATAGTTGCTTAGCAAATAATCAACATCCTTTACCCAGTAAGGATTATATTTGGCAACGTATACAAGGATGTAATGTTTTCAGTAAGTTTGATTTAACCAAAGGATTTTGGCAAATCTCAGTGGATGAAAAGGATCGGTACAAGACTGCTTTCTCAGTACCTCAAGGATTGTTTGAATGGAATGTTCTTCCATTTGTTATCAAAACTGCCCCTTCTATTTTCCAAAGTTTCATGGATAAGATCTTTGCTCCCTATGCTAAATTTATTCAGCCCTATATAGATGATATCTTGATTTTCAGTCAAGACCATAAATCTCATCTGGAGCATTTGAAAAAATTTCTATCCATCTGTCAAACTCATGGTTTATGTTTAAATCCTACTAAATTGAGTTGGTGTACAGAAAGTCTGATCTTTATAGGAACCCGCATTGAACCCAATGGTAAGCTCTACCCACAAGAACATTTATTGAAAGCTATTCAGAAGGTGGAAGTTAATGATAAAAAGAGTTTACAAAGGTTTCTAGGCATGGTAAACTATATTGCTGGTTATTTTAAGAATATAGCAGAAGAAAGAAAAGAATTAAATAAACTCCTTAGAAAGAATGCTCCTTCTTGGACTGAAAAACACAATCAGGCCATTGATCAAATTAAACAGCAATGTCATAAATTGCCACCTCTCAGAATACCTGGTAAAGGTAAGAAAATAGTTCAGACAGATGCTAGCCATGATGCTTGGGGTGCAATACTTCTTGAAATAGTTGAATCTCAAGGACAACCTAAAGAAGAAATTGTTAGATTTGAGTCTAGTTCTTTTAAAGGTTCTGAGATTAACTATCACTCTACTCATAAGGAGTTGTTGGCTGTTGTTCATGCTTTTGAAAAATTTCAGTTGTTCATCGGTGATCAAAAATTTGTTTTGAGAAGTGATCTGCAAAATCTTCCAGGTTTCTTCAAAAAGGAATCCAAAAATAAGGTGGTTCGAGCTCGTCTACTCAGGTGAGCACAATTTTTAGATACCTTTGATTTTGATACAGAACACATAGAAGGTACTAAAAATGTCCTTGTTGATTTCCTCAGTAGAGAAGGATGTTCAAATATTGTGAATAGTTTAAATCAATTCATTAATCTTGATGGTAATATTCACATTCTTCAACCACATTTAAGGGATTCTATTTCTGATAGTCAACAAGATATACTTGACAATTTATGAATTGTTCTGTATGATGAATCTGGTTCATGGAATCAATGGAACCAACAAAGAGAAGTTTTAGAACAAGAAGAAGCTAGTGCAGAAGATCAGAATGTCCGAAGTCTTAATGTTTATACTCCTGACCAAGAATAGGTATCGCAACCTGTCATTGAAGATAAAGATCAAAACATACTCCTTAATCTTCATTCAATTTTCCAAAACATTGAAGATGGTTATGAAGAAGACAGGTATCATGTGCTTCTCTCTGAATTTAATAATATTCAAGAACAAGGATTCAATGTCAGGATGATCAGAGAAAGGAAAGAAAGCTATAATTTTTATAGTCAAATTAATTGGCATTCTGACACTGTGAAAGTCTCTAACCTGACATAAACTGTGATTTGAGAAATCAACATTTTGCTGCCTCTAGAATTTTATTAACAGAATCCATCATCCAGAAGACACCATGTCAACCAGTTGATGATGACATTAGAAGTTTCTTGCAGCATACTGAAACCAGTGCCACTGCTTTTGAATGGCCCGTTCATATTCTTAGCAGTACTCATATTCCAAATCAGCAAAGATGACTTATTCATACAAATCCTATTGAAGCCTATTTTAGGGGAGTTTTCCCTCATGCTCATGATTTGCTGCCTACTATGAACAATTATGGTTATCTCTTCAAAGTAATTTTTCATTCCTATATCTCAAATCCAATAAATCATTATATCTTTGCACACTATGGTCCTACACTTGCACAGGCTGATACAATTAAACTAAGGAGTCTACATCACTTTGCTACAATCAGAAAGCCTATTTGGATTTTCACCAGATATCAAACAATTCCTGAGCATCAGCATGAAAAGGCTCTTGTTAGATTAACCTGAAGTATCTTGTGGAAAGAAGAAACTCTTGAAGAACGTCTTGAAAATGTTATGATCAATCCTGCAATAGAAGATGAAGATCATGAAGGAGATTTTGACTCGGAATCTCATTCTCCCAGAACCTAACCTAATAAGTGGGGTTGTCACTTATCTGAGTAACCTTCCCCTCAGAAGAAAAAGGAGGTATGGACCCCACCATAGTTTAAAGGAGGTAAGATTCTACCTAAAAGAATCACGAGTTGTCCCTCTCGTGTCAAAAGGATGTTTGTCCTTATCTCTTATTACTGTTCTATCTCATTCCTGGCGAGATTCCTGTAAGAGATAAGCTTTAATAAAGTAGCTTTTGAAGATGCTCCACCGACAGGATACGTGTCTGTTTCCTATGGTCGGATTCAAATTGTATTTTGCTTCTTTGAAACCAAAAGACAATTCCTTGCCTATAAAGGAATGCAGTCCTCACTTTCAAGCAAGCAAGAGTTGGAGAGCTCAAAAGTGAGTCTTAGTGTCTAAGTCTTTAGGAAAAAGTAAGACATAGAGAGTATGCTCTCTTCCTATAAGGAAGATCAAAAATCAGACTGTTTTGCTTGATTAAGTATGTCTTCTGAGTCTGAGTCTTGTAAGCAATTGTGTTTTGGTTTGGCTATCATTGTAATTATTATCATATGTATTTCTGTCTATGTATATTTTCATCATTGAAGCGCCCGATTTAATGAAATAGATGTTCAAGATCCTTTGTTATCCTATTTCTCAGAGCTTTCTCAAATTTGGTATCAGAGCCTTGTCAAAAATTTGAATCAAGCTTATAAGATCTAATTTAAAAGTATTGTTTTCTTTGTTCTGGATTCAAATTCTATTGTCCAAGTATATTGTCTTGTTGGTGCGTGAAGTAAGTCCTCATTATTTTCGCCATGTTAAGGCTTTTGAGAGGCATGGAAGGTAACGCTCTGTGGACAAAATCGCGATGGCAGAATTCCAGAATACTACGAACGAAAGCAATACTGGAGAAGAAGAACTTGTAAGTCTAAGTTCTATTTTTGATACTGTTCAAAATATCAATTTAGATGATCCATTCCAGTCTGATAAGGATGCTTTTGAACTTCCAATAGAATGTTTCAAGTTGCCCACTAAAAAGTGGAATGAATTATATGGTGATTTGGGTTTTCTGTCTTATAAGTCCAAGTCTGTATGTAAATTGATTGAAATGCAAATAGTTGTTAAAAATGATCAGCCTCATAGCTATATTAATCTGTTGTTAAATAAGGAAATTCAAAATTTGGTCTGTCAGGCCAAACAAAAAAATGGTTTCAAGTATTTGCATATAGGAAGCATAGTAGCCGGTATTGAACCCCTGTATAGAAAAGGTATACCAGCCACAGTTATGATGACTCTCCTTGATGCTCGTCACAATAGATATGCTGATATGTTAATGGGAGGAATCTCAGCCCCTATGGCTGCTGGTGCAACAGTCTTTGATGTAGTTCCAAACTTTGTTGTCAGTCTTTTAGATGACCATTTAGATAAAGTCCTTATGTTCCAGTTTGGCACTAAATATCTTGATATGAAAGTTGGGTCCAGAACTCATGCTTTATTCTTTGGTTTGTATGGTCATTTGTTTAACACCACTATACCCATTGTTAAAGACCCAAGAAGTGATAAATCCAAAGCCAAGTATTCCCTACTCTGGAAAACAAAGACAAAAGGTGCTCAACTTACTGTTCTTAGAATGGTCACTCTTGCTGATATTAAAGTTCCAAAAGATTGGATTGTTGATGTTCGTGCTCTCAAACAGTTAGATGTTCCCAGAAATCTTACTGCCATTTCTGATATCCAAGAAAATGCTTCTGAAGCACGTATTTCTTTTGTTGATGAAAGGTTGTCTTCCTTTAGTTCTTCCAGCTCTGTGTCCTCTTACCAATATACAGACCATCCTTTGACAAGATCAAAGTCTACCTTGCAACAAAAGACAAGTATTGTTTGTTCACATGGAAATGCTATTCTAAATCCTCATGGATCCCTTGTTTGCGATGTTTGTTATCAATATTTTGATGAACATAAACCTGTGTCTAATCCATTGACACAACAACTGCCTCAGTGTTCACATCCTCAGTTTACTGAATTAGAAGATGGCAGTCTGCAATGCAACCGTTCCTTTTGTTCAATCTGTTTTCCATGTTAATATGCTTATGTCCAGTCATAAGACCAATTTTACTTCTGATAATTTTGCTGAACCTGCTGTTCCACCCTTGCATGATTTTCTCTTGCAAGATGACAAGTGTAAAATTCCCTTTTGGCCACATCATGTAATTCCTGCAGGTCATCCTGATGCTACTACGCAGACCAAAATGCTCAATTATGCCAATCTCTACATTTGAAAAGCTTTAGTACTTCAAGCTGATATGCATCAGAAATTTGTGCAAGCTGAAATTCACCGTCAAACTACTGAGTTACATGTTAATACCAATTTCCCTAATATTCTAGCTACTTTGCATTCTCTTGATGCCCGTTTAGCCAATTTTATTAATTCCAATATGGCCAATGACCTTGCTATTTTGCGTCGTGACTATGCTGCTTTTAAACAATCTGCCAAAGCGTGGTGGGCTAGTTACCAAAATCAAGTGCCTCAAGTCCAAACAATTACTCAAACCACTGCTCGTATTGAACAGACTACCACTCAAATTCGTAGTCAACAGCTAGCTGATAGTCATGGTATTTCTCAAATTGCTCCTACAGTTTCCACCAATGTTGAAAACATTGTTACCAATCAAATGACTAGTTCCTCTTCAAGACCCACATGCAACTTTCCTGATTCATCTTATGATGTTGATAGATTACGCAACCAGTTTCAAGGTAAAGCCTTAACCTTGAATGTACCAAAGCCCAAGTTAGAAGAGTTTGATCCAAAAACTGGCCAATGGAAAATTGTTAATATGCTCGAACAAGAAGCTCAACAGGCTCATGATCCTTTACAAGTCTTTTTTGAGAATGTTCCACCATTACTCAATTTTGATACTTATGATCCCATTAAAAATAAAGCCACAGTTGATGCATTCAGAACATGGGTTGATAATGCCATTTATTCACAATCCCTGTCAAGTGAACAAGCTTTGTGAAAGGCTTTGAATGCTATCACTGATATTGCCAGAACTGCATGGGATTCTTTGAAACCAGATTATAAAGATGATTTGGTTAATCATGGTGTTAATAGTGTTTGTCAAGCACTATATAGAATGTTTGTGGGACAACATGAAAATGAGCAAAGAGTAGCTCATAAAAGGTTTATAGAAAATCACCTGTGTGATATGAAACAATTGGATATCTACTGTAGTGAACAGTATACCAATTTCTACCAGTCAGGTCAAACCAACAACAAACAATGGATGTATAATACTTTCTTAGAAGGATTTCCAAGTCAAGTGCAATCTTACTATAGGGAGAAAATTCTTCAAAGTATTATGAATACACCTGACATGTCTCTCAATGATGTTACATTTCCTCAGTTGGTCCAGTTCATTAAAGAAATCAATAGTGAACTGTGTAGTGAAAGAATGAATAGGAAGAAAAAGAAAGAAGTTCTTCCTTTTGTGAAAACAGATCTCTGTCAATGTAGTCATAAAGATTATGGTTGTATGAGTCATAAGAAAAGCCATAAATCTTTTAGACGAAAGAAATTTGATAAGAAGCTTTCCTTTAACACATTTAGAAAAAAGAAAAGGAAAACTTATCTAAGAAATCAGAAGAAAGTGCATCATAAGAAATTCACACCTACATGTTATATTTGTAAAGGTGCACATTATGCCAATAAATGTCTAGACAGAACAAAGAAAAATGTTAAAAGAGTCAGGAGACTTACAGAAGGCAATTTAGAAGAACTTCCTTTGACGGAAGTAAGAGAACCTTCTGATTCTGAAGATTTCAGTATTACTGATATATCTTCTGATGAAGAAATTGAGCCACAAGTTTTAAATGTTGTTCAAGGTACAGAAGACTACCTCACACCCGAAGAATCCACAGATTCTGAAATATCATACATGTGTAGAATGTATAGATCTAGATTTGGTAGAGGAAAATCTTTGACACAAAATAATCCACATTGGTTAGATGTTACTCCAGAAGAAAAGTTACAACAGTTAACAATCAAAGGGCAACAATTAGAGAGAAAGAGACAACAATTTCTGACTCCACATCAACATCAGTTACTCATGATAGATCTTCAAAAATTGGAAGCAGAAAGACAAAAGTTGTTAGAAGAATATCCTGATTTATTTGAAGCCAGTCTCATATGTCATGAAAGATTTGATGAAGAAAAACCAGGATCTTCTCATGGGTATGTTTCTAACCCAATTGCTGAAAAAGCCTTTGCAAAGAATTCCAAAAAAATTTGGTTGCAAAATAGACTAGCATTTTTATATACTGTTAAATCAGATGTGTTAAAAGAAATTGCTAGTATTCAGC
This sequence comes from Thuja plicata, assembly GCA_018584345.1. Lineage (NCBI taxonomy): Eukaryota > Viridiplantae > Streptophyta > Pinopsida > Cupressales > Cupressaceae > Thuja > Thuja plicata. The sequence goes on from MU224578.1 coordinate 425,837, forward strand.
GAGAACTTCAAGAATTGCACACACCATCTGAAAATCCTCTTGATCAGTATTTGGTTCAAAAGGAGGAAACTGCAGCAGAAACTCAAGAACCTCCTCCAGAAGTGGAAATACAATCTCCAAGACAAGCTTTTGCTTATCTCAAAGGTGTTTCCAATCCTTGTCCTGCTTTTTTACTGACAATTAAATTCCCTGGCATTAAACCATACACTTTGTGTGCTCTTCTAGATTCAGTTGCTGATTGTAATATTGCAAGACCTCAGTGCTTTCCTGTTGATTGCTGGTTACCTACAACCACTACTATTCACTCGGTATCCCACAAGCACAATCCTATTTCTCGGAGCTTTCTCAAATTCTGCTTGACCAGAGGTTTAGTATTAATACAATTCTCAAAGATAATACCAAATGCTCGTTGGATTCAATTTCCAATTCTATAATTCGCAAAGAAATGCAAACGCTGTGCAAATTTAAACAAGAAAAATAGTAAATAAGTTTTACTCTACCGTGGGCTTCGATCAATCCCACAAACTCAGGACACCTTAATATGTACTTTTATATACAATAACAACATTCTGCACTCTCTAATTACAAATAGACCATGTAACAGCAGAAAAACACAAAGAATGAAACATCATCTTATGAGTATGCTAATTAATATGATAAATAACTGTAAATGATTGACATAAATAACTGTAATAAATTTTAACAATGTAATATAATCTAAATTCAAACAATATTATATTTGTCAATTTTAAATATAATTAATATAAAACTATTTTAAAAATAAAAATTTAAACGCAACAAAATGGAAACAAAAATCATGCATATGAGGGAATAAATGTATGACACACTTATGTCTAATAGACTTTATATTCAAGCACAAACAATAGACATCAATAATGTTTTTGTTTAAAGTAAGAGGGGAATGGCCCCAACTCATTACAGATCAAACTAAATACCATCATAACAATAAACTATTATGAGACCAAATAGTGGGGTTACCCTCAAGTAACGAGAATACAATACAAAAAAGTTGAACCAAACTTAAACCTCATATGACTAGCCGATGTAGATTGCAGCTGGGACCAAGGAGTGTGCCTAACAAAACAGTCTGAGATTTCTTGGTCAAAAGGAAATGACTCATTTTTTTGCAACATACAATAGTCCAAGAAGAAACATCTTTCCCCAAAGAAGCAAAGGGAATTGTGTTGGTATAGCCATTAGAAGTAGCATACAAGTTTGAACAGAAAGCCACTGGATCCAAAAATGGAACCTGGCAATCTAGAGATAGAGAGTCAAGAACTATGGATAGGATAAGGTCAGTGCTCAAAAGAGAACTAAGAGCCTTAGGAGCATAAACATCACAATCCATCAAAGAAAGAACCACAGAGGGGTCATTGTAGCAAAAAAAACATGAACCATCAAGGCTAGGGCCACCTAGGTTAGCGCCATAGGAGCCAAGATAGCACAAGCCATTAAAGTAAGAGTAGCGGTCAGGAGGGAGGCATAGAGTCTATGGAATAATTCTTCCCAAGATTATAAATCTATAGAGAATATTGTAAGATGACACCATTCAACATTAATCCACCAAGGAGAGGAGTGAAGACAAGAGCCATGACAAAAAGAAGAGGTTGAATACCAAGTTGCAAAACAACGTGTGCACTGGAAAGGGGTCCCTTCATAGTCTAGATTCTATTTGTAAAGTAGCTTGCCAATGATAAGTGTAATCTCAGTAAGAAATAATTTAGAAATGTCTAAATCCACCAAAATTCTCATATAGGAGGTATGGGAGAAAAGTCTAGTATTAGGATCAACTTTGATGAAGTGGCCCATCTTGTTTCCAATAGTATTATAGGTATCATTGCACTAGTAGAAGTGTGGGGGGGATGGGGTAGCCTTACCCACATAAGGGAAATCTCAATAGGATCCACAAAGGGATTGAAGGAGGATGTCCAAGGGAAGAGAGATAGAGCATGTGAACCCCATTTCTAGAAACCTAATAATAGAACAACGTCACTATCCTTAGTAGAGTCAAAGAAAATCACAAAGAAGCCATTAGCACAAGGGTAAATTTTAACTTTACCTAAAACTAGTGGGTTCTAGTGCTTAGAGATCTAGGAGGGTAGTGCTAGAAGAAATGGCCACAAGAGATCAAATCTACTAATAAGTGCTAGCTTCCCAAAATATAAAGTGTGATCCAACACATCTTGTCCTAGAACCACCTCGAAAATAGAGAAGTCATAGGGAAGGCATTTTGTAGTCTAGGCAAAAGACCCCTTCAAGGGTTTATAGAGCGGGTCCATGATGAAATTTTTAAGTGGAGAGTTGATAGAGGCATCTACAAAATCATTGGGTAGGGATGTCAATTCTAAGTTAGAAATGTCCACAACCAGCCTACAAACAAACAATTTGTTAGTAGGGAAGTTGTTAATCCCAATAAAAAAGAGTAGGAGATGGATGTCTGACTTAGGGGAGTCAGAGGCCATGAGTGGGAAGATGCACATGTTAGACATAAAAATGTGAACTCCTAAAAGTCAATAAGGAAAGGCCCCCAAAATAGATATTTTCGTCAAGCTTCATGCAATGGCTTGAAATGTAGGATGGATGACTTAGAGATAGTCATTCTAAAATGGGAATCCCATTTTATTCATTGAATGAAAAATAAAACTTACACATCATGTTCCAGTAGCTTTGATCTTCATTGATACATGTTCAACTATTCATTGGCACACGCATAATTCTTATTATTCTCTCACAACCTCAATATATTAGAAATCTATAAAAATACGTGTTTAAAAAGAGAGAGGGAGTTTGATGTTAAATTGACAAATTTTTATACCAACATTAAAAGATGTGCAAATTGAGGGAGACTATAGTTGAAATTTATATGTTATTCTACATTTTGGGGAAAACATGCTTATAATTTATTATTTACTACTTACAACTACTAGATAAATAAGTCAAAGCACATGCTTTGTTCTCAAATATCTAGTATTATCACTCTCTAATCTTCACTAATACCCCAATTTTTATTATGGTAGATCACAATGATAAATTATCTCCCACATAATTTCTTTCATGCTCGTTTTCAAGCTATCTCTCCCTCACAACAAAATTAACACTTTCCTCGATTGTCCCATAATATATGGGACTTGTATCCTCATCTTTTACAATACATTTCAACCAAACACAAAGGTTTAGAAAATGTGATGTGAATGAATTAATTTTGAAAAAAAAAATCCTCCCAAAGATCATTTTCAAGCTATCTCCCTCACGACAAAATTAACATATGGGACTTGTATCCTCCTCTTTAGGAAATGTGATGTGAATGAATTAGTTTTGACAAAAAAATATCCTCTGAAATTTTATGTAGATGGTGGATGATAATTTTTAGGGTTCCATCCGTATTCTCATCAATGTTATTTGATGACTTGGATAACTACATGATTCATTGTCGTAACCAGCTAAGAACAAAGAATATCTCAAAATTACTCAAAAGACTGTATTTGTCATACTGCAAAAGCCCATCTTTGACACTGGTTTAGACCAGCTTGTAGCACTTTGAAGAGAGTAGATTAAATTGGACATCATTTCCGACTAAAGCCGTGCAACTGATGACTATGATTTGATAATCCAGTTGACACTGAAACAATTGAGAAAATTTACGAATGAAAGTTGATAAAGCAGATATTAGTGTTTTCATCTTGATCTAGTTGAGGTGATAGAGAAGTCTCACTTGAAAGTTGTGAGAATGCAGAACAATAAGAGGCGATCCCTAACAGTAATGCAGGCTACAAAAGCGTTGGACAGAGCAATTTTTGGCAGCGCTGAGCGGATGGGCAATCAATATTGATCTCAGAAGAGTAGAAGGACTGAATTGTGAGAAGCAAAAATTAAACAATACCTAACGGATCTCTGTAGTGGCCTATGCAGGTCTCGAACCTGCGACTTTCGCGTTATTAGCACGACGCTCTAACCAACTGAGCTAATAGGCCAGGATGGAAAAGCTGGAACTTTAAAAAATAATTCTAAATCAAAAGATTGTTTGCAGCATCTTGGCGGTGGATCAGGAGAAGTATATGCAGCAGCTAAAAAACAATACTTATTTTTTAATGTTTTTTTTTTTTATGGGTTGTTTTTAGTTGGCTAGATAGCTACTGGTTATTCTATCTTGTCTATTGATTTAGAGAATAAGTTATTCATATTGTCATTTATTTTGTAATATTTCAGCTTTATTTTTTTTGCAATTGAATTTTTTTTATAAAATAATATTGAGTTTTAATGGATCTTGCATGACAAATTCTATTGCCTTCCAAATTGATTGAATTTTTATTATTACACTTGATTGAAATTGGCCCTTCTTTGTTGTGTCACATATCTTCAAGAATAGAAGAAGGAACCTTAGTTGTAATAGATCTATTAAGTTCAAAATCTATCTTGTTCAACAGTTCAGTGAATATGTCATGTTGTCATTTGTTTTACAATACTTCAATTCTATTTCTTGTGATTGAATCTTTTATTTTACAAAATAGTATTGAGTTTCAAGGGATTTTGCATGATAACATTGTTTGCCAATTTGATTCAACTTTGATTGTGATATTGCTATCAGGATTCAACTGTGTAGTTTTTGAGTCAAACTTAAAAACCACACAGTGGAATCAAACTCATTGACCCATCTCATTCAATTGTATGGTTTTTAAGTTTGACTCAAAAACTACACAATTGAATCCTGATAGCAAAATGACAATTTGACTTCTTGTAGAAAACACCTCCTACTTATTAACTTTGATTATCTTACTTGATTGAAATTGATTCTTATTTATGTTCACCAAATGTTTGAATACTTCTTCTTTCTCAACATACAAATAGCTTCATAATAGAGAAAAATACTCTCTTATTTTTGTGCACTATAACTTAACCATTGACAATTGTTTGATATCTACATGATTTAAAAGTGAACTCCGAGCAGTTGTTATTTGATAAGTTTATTTGAAGGCATTCATCTTGTAGGACTGAAGATAACTAGAGGCTTAATATTGTGGTACTAAGTTTTTGGGTTGATTTATTGGAATACTTTTGAGGCCACTGATTCACGCCCCCCCCAACTCTCAATTATTCTAACAATTATTGTCTTCTTGAAGAATCTTTTCCTATGTGCACTATAAAAAGACCACACCTTATATATGATTTTCATTATCCCATTGTCTTCAAACCTTTCACCACCACCTTCCCTGCTATTGTGATGACATCATTTGACTATCTTACATCATGTTCTTCACAAATACTAACATTCTTTCCAACACAATCATATACCCTTATCATGACCATGTTTCTATTCACTATGAAGAATAGCATACTTGGCACATATCTTATGTGCATGTGTCTAAAACATTTTCATTTAATCGACCAACATATGCTTTTTAATACTACCATTTATCTAATCTATGACTATAGTATATTTATTGATGACTGTAATTTTATTCTTCCACTCTCACCATGCTTCCTCTATGCTTTGTCTAAATTTGTTTTTGATAGATAAAAGCAGCAAGAGGGTGCTGGCCCGTAGAACAGGGGACTAGAAGCACATTAACAATAGGTTAATGGCGCTAGCCTAAGCTTGTAGCAGATTTGACTGTTAGCACAATTTGTTATCATTTTCATGCTTGTCTATTTCTATCTTTCCTCTTATTGTCCACGAACAATACTCTCCTCTAGTATGCTTGCCATCCTAATCATGACTTTTGTCACATTCTTTCTATGATTTTACTCATTCATGATATCATAGAAAATTGTCATTACATAGATTATGAGAATCATGCGCGCACCTTTGTTGATCATTTTTTCAGCTCTCAAATATTAGTTGAAAGTTTGTACGTATGCCTTACAATTCTACCTTATATTCATTTTCCTTTTTCTTTCCCTATTCTTTTATTTCCAATTGTGTACCTTAATTCTTTATGAATGGTTTGTGCAATGGTTGCATTATGGAGAAACTTGCCATGTATATCATGTAAGAGAACTATCCTTTCGTTTATTATTGGTATACGACCCTCTTTGAAATGACAATATTTTTAAATAGGAATTCTATTTAGACTATCAACACAATGTCATCCTATCAATTGTGCAACATAACTAGTTCTATTGGTTTTAATTATGACATACTACCTTGATTTGTACCTCTTATAATAAATTTATCAATGTTGGATTTGTTAGCATTTTTTCTTGCAACACTTACCTAATGATGACAGTATACCTTGTATGCTCAGATGCAACCTCTTTTAGGCAAGAGAAAGGCTAATTTCTAAGGATTGGATAACATCCTTCTTCATTTTTGAGCTCCACAGACTCAGGCAGGTTTTACCTTTTAAAGATTACTGATATCTCAGTCTATTTATTTGGTGGATTATTTCATTCACTGATTATGAACCTAAAACCTCACTGTAACAACTTATAGAACACTTTAGAGATTACAATGACTAACTTAAAATAGAGTACTATAAGCCAGGCTATGGTTTTGAGAACATAAACCAATGAGACAAGGATTTGCATCCTTCTTCCTTTTGATTTTAGGAGGGATAACCTAATGATTCACTCTCT
>MU224579.1:4296-26208 GCA_018584345.1 Thuja plicata
TATCTCTTTGTTTGTTGCAATCTCTGTCTAAATTTAAAGTTGGACTGTATTTGCTATATGTTTACTTGAGAATATCTCTTTGTTTGTTGCCATCTCTGTCTAAATTTAAAGTTCTGTAAATCGTTTACTTTGACATCTATGCAAAAGTAGATGTAAATACAAATGTAGTTTTAGCATTTGGATGGGGTAAATTTTGTATGATCGAGACACTGTCCATTAGCTATGACAATTGCTTGTACATTGGAGTTTTCCCACTATACTATACACCTTTCACTACCTACAGTAAAGTTCTGATAGTGCCATCAGTGTATTTGAGCAGTGTGAATAACAAAACTTTGTTGATGGTAATCAAATCATATGAAAGATTCAAAAGATTGGAATGGATCCCTGAAAATTGCAAAATGCTTAGATGATAAAGTTGTGGTATATTTGTGAGTACCACTAAGGAGATAGAACAGTGGAGTCAAGAGTCTTTCTTAGACTTGTGGATTCTACTATGTAACTGGTTGTATGTGTGAGCAACCTTGTTTATGCTATTAGAATTAGGGATACAAGTTGGTATTGAAATTATAAAAAAAAACTTTTTGACCATTAGGAATGCTACCATAGGCACAATTGTAATGACCTCAACCAAATGTTTATTAGCAATTTAGCACAATTGTAATGGCTTGAATCAAATATTTATTGATAATTATTGAACTGGAAATAAATTTACAATATATTCTACAAATAACACCTAAATCTATCAAAACTAGCGAGCTGGTCTTGCATGGAGGCCAACTGAAATGAAACCTTATTAGCACAATTGTAACGACCTCAATCAATTATTTATTAATAATTTTAGATTTGAAAATAAATACAAATAACACCTAAATCTATCAAAACTAGCGAGCTAGGCTTGGATACAAGAGGCCAATTGAAATGATACATTAGAGAATGGTATTGAAACTGATTTAATCTGGTATGAGCATGATATAAGCAGATCTGAAACTGATTAACAAAAGTAACACAAAGTAATTCACTCCCATAATTCACCCAAATCACTCAAAATACCACAAACATCACTGTTTGACTTCCAAATGTAAAATACAGAATATATAATCTGTTACAAACATTATAACGGCAGCATACTGCTGTAACACACCCACAAATAAGTGACAACAACAGAAAACACACAACCATGCTCATTAAACCACACCAAACAACTTTATAGAATACCTGCACACTGAAATATACAAAAATCCTCTTTCTCTTCCTCTAAGGTACTGTCTGTCCTTCCAGCGTGCATGCTTCTTTGCTAGCTGCAACTTAGGAGAAAAACTTATCATAGCCCTGTCACAGTCTTTTGATGCCTTTTTACCACCCTTGACTCTTCATGAGGTTCCTCTGCTCATATCTTCTTAATTCTATAACATACGTCCACTAAACCTGAACCGCCCGGTTCTTTCCTTCTTCAATTGGTTTCTTACAAGATAAAAGGTTTTTCTTCTCTCTACTTCACTTTGGTTTTGCAAATTGGATCTTGTGTCCAAGTTCATATATCGACTTAACTTAGACATAAGAACTTCGTTCATTTCCAAAAACTTTTCTCTCTATGCGATCCATCAACAGTCGTGTTGAAGTTTTGCATAATGTTTGTTTAACAGCCTCAATGGCTTGAACATTTTTCCTTTCTTCAATAGAAATGAGAAAAAATGAATTCATTTCACTAGCAAAAGTGAAATTGCCAATGTTCCTTGCGTATTTGCAAACACTTTTCATTCTTACTGTATAAGGGTGACTCTTATCTTTCAGGCCATGTTCACAAATTAAAACCGTCCAATCAAAAGCACCTTGAGCACTGACACAGTAATTGGTTCTAATGACAGCAGAACTTTTCCCTAATCCCAGCGGAAAGGCCACTAAACCTAAGAAACCATCTTTAGCTTTTATGTATCGGGCATCATAGACAGCAGCAAGTGCAAATCCATCAGATCCACGCGGAAGAGACGAGTAACAAATAAATTCAACACCTTCTAATTGAGTATATGCATAGCCTTTTGAACTCATTATTGTCTTCTCATGACTATTGATCACAGGGAATTTCTTTGTGACTTGTTTACTTTGAAGACACAATTCGTTTTCGAATGTTTTCTTCTCTGTCTTCTTCTTCACAAACAGATCACGTAGACTGTAACCAGTCCCCAGTTTAGAATCACCTTGACAGATATCTCTTGATGTGAGATCATTTGTTATAGCTTCTATCCATTGGCGTCTTTCAATTTCCTCACCTATCAAAATTGATCTCAAATTCTCGTCAGATTCTACTGATGTTCTGAAAGCGTCAATAGAGAAATTAGGATCAATTTCAACCATTCTTTTAAAAACAGAACCAAGCAATTCATTGTAGCTTGTTTCTTGTGCCATTGATACTGTTAATGCTAACTGTCCCTAGATTCTCAATACAAACCTTGAAGGCATTCAAGAATTAATAACACCATCTTCGTGCTCTGCCATCTGAAACAATACTAGCAAGTACCTTAAATAACTCACAGCATAACATACCTGGCAAAAATGGTATATGATTTCATATTACCTTCATCCTCGAGATTTCTAACACGTGGGTTGTCTTTAATTCCAGAAAACCCTCCTTCAGCGCCAACACCGGAGCTCCTTCAAAGCCAACCACCAACGACCCAATCTTTTTCACGCGTTCAGAATGGAAAACCTTCGGGGTTTTAAAACAAAAAACCCTAAATTTCCCCTTCTGAGTAAAAGATGCCTAAGATTCCTGCTGGGAGAATGTTTACGAGGATTGGTATATCGAAAACCGTCGGATCGTTTTACTTTTTTATCCTTCTCTCCATTACTGACAGCACAATACACTTTATGAAGCGTTGTCTTCCATTTCCATAAGAAGTTAATGCGGTATTTCAACGTTAAAATATATTTTTAGGTCATACCACTTGCAGTGCCTGGTACAACAGATGACATGCCTTTTCTGTCAGGAAAAATAATTAAAAATAATAATAAATAAACTGTTTGATAAGTAGAATATATCTTCTACATCAAGTCAAACTGTGATATAGTTATTAGGGGCGAGATGGAAGAGGCACAAAGAGGAGAGAACTTGAATGTTTTGTAGGACAGGAGCTATTGAAACTGAATGACACTTTCTCATAGAGTGCTCAGGTATGACAATATTCGGGAAATCATCTTGAAAGTTGACAACATGCATAGTTTATTTGAAGAGGATAAGATCAACCAAACCGCAAACCTTAAGATTCATAAAAGAAGATCGGAAATGGAAAAGAATATGAAAATTGTTTAGGGTTGTGAGTCTTTTTTGGTCCCTTAGACTGTTTGGTCTCGTGGATGTCATTAAAATCATTCATTCAATCAATGTGTAGTTTTTGGTTCAATGAGTTTGACTCAAAAACTACCCACTTGAATCTTGATAGCAAAATCACAACTAAATCACTCCTTTCATTATAGATTTTGTTTCCCAAATTATTATTGTGTTTTATTGAACTTTTCTATATAATGTAAAATGTTAATGTAAATATATTTTTGATATGAGATATTAAATTTATATATTTAAAAATACATTTATTGTTTTAGTTTATTTTTATATATAATCATAAAAAATAGTATAGATAATTCTTTTATCGAAAAATGACACTTCTTTGCTATTTGTCTTTTGTCTTATTAGCAATTCTATTCACAATGATTAACAATTTATAGTTTTATTTCAATTTTTTTTCACATTATATTTTGCAAATGTCGTGTACAATTGTGAAGCTATTCCAACCTCTCTTTGAAATTGGGGATAATTCCCTCTTAGAGAATGATGACAACATAGAAGTCATAATACCCATGGGTATGCTTCTCAATGTAAATCTTGTGGTCATAATGTTCATGGATGGTTGTAGGCTTAAAATTGGCCTTTAGCTTCTTTTCAATTTATAGTTCAGGTGCATTTGATTGGTTAGATAGTGACAAGTTTACTCAACTTTCCTTGGTTATGTCCAAATGATGTGCAATATGAACAATCTAGTGAAACTCTTTTTTTTAGGTTGTGAGCCTATTCTAAGCGATTAGAATAAAAACCTTAAAATATGACATTAAAGCTTTTTGGCCACTTATTTCTAGATTTCTCTAGGGGAATGGACCCCTTATTTCATCCTAATTTTATTGTCATTGAATGCACAAATATAAAAATATTACTGTGTGCAGGAAAATGTGATTCAACTGGAACACATTAAACTATTAAAACACTCAAATCACAAATTCAAAGCAACATATCACAATTAGACAAAAGAAAAGTACAAAACGAAGGGAATGCAAACCGAAGTGGCAAACTGGTAGTCTTCTTGATGCAACGATTTTTCCATGATTGTTTGGTTGTATGTGTGCTCACAATCTTGACAACATAATGCTATGAGTGCTCCAAGATTGCTCAAGCTTGCACAAGGATGGTGATGAGAGCTTCAAGTTCTTCAAAAAGCTCAAGATTGCACAAGGATAGAGAGTGAAATTGCATAAATGAGAGCTCAAGTTTTGTCCCATAGGCTATGTTTAGCCCCGTGGACGTTAAAATTATCTTTTTCTTCTTCTTCTAAGGATGAAGTGACATAATGAAAGTGTTGCATGAATGAGAGAGTGAATGGAGAGTTTGGTCAGTGGTTAAGTGTGGAGAGAATGGAATAGAGGGCTAGGATGCAAGGAGGAAAACTTGGGGTTCTCACACTCCATGAGAGGTTGACACTTGTCAACCTAGGAGAGCTTGAGAGGACATTGGGGGTTGGGAGAAGTGATGGGTAAAGTGTAAGGAAGATTTTCCATAAAGACATTTCTCAACCCTACCAAAATATATATGAAAACAAAATTGCAAGAAAAATGACTTAAAAGTGACTTGTTTATACCTAATTTTGGTTAGTAATTACGCTCTAAAAAATATCTGCACTCACTATCTCACTAAAAAACATAGCTTATCTGTTGAATGAGAGAACTAATCGACTAGATAGGCAACTTGGGAATTCACTGGACCGTAGTTCAGTTCCACTGAATTGGAGAAGGCAAATTTGCCCCTTTAATAGGCGAATCCGCCACTTTAGGAGGCAAATTTGCCCTTTTAGTAGGCAAATTCGTTGGACTGCATAAGGAGGTATGATGAATGAAGACTTAATTCTACTTCAATCCAAGGGGTCAAATATGCTCTTACAGGAGGAAAATTCATTGATCTAAGTGACAAATTTGCTGGACCAGGAGGTGGATCTACTAGAACATAGTGTAGATCTATTGGTAAGTAGGACAATTTTGTTGAATGATAGGGGGTTCTATTGGACTCAAAATACAAATTTGCTCGAGGAAGAAAGAAAATTTGTTAGATGACAGTGCATTTCCCTTGAATAGAGGAACAATGACTATGCTAAGTGTATTTGGCACCCACTAAATGATAGAGCACATTTGCTCGACCTTGGAGCATATCCGCATGGACTGACAAGAGTTTAACTGACTTGTTCGACAAAAGATTATATTTGATACAAACACAACAAGCACAAGAACAATGTGTTACACGAACTAAAGTGGATAGGGCCTAGATTAGCCCAAGATGATGAACAACAAATTGGTCTCACAACCTAGGCTAGAAAGTACTACTACACGTTGGAGCTCCCGCAACAATAAAATTCCATAGACAAATTGAATAGCTAGAGATTAGGTGGAACTCGCTTTCAGGTTGGCACTTACACACCTTTTCTCTTATCCTAAAGGTTTGAAAACCTTGTAATTAAGTGATTTTTGTCTCATAATGAAGGGTACACGAGGAGTATCTATGTGGTACGATTCGCACACCCTAAACCAACAAGCATAGGATTTGGGCTTCTAATTACAAAGTGGTACGTAGTAATTCTTTGAGTAACATTTCCCCATAAGGATTCGTAAAGCAAGCTTCTTAAAGCTTTGATAAACATTACGAGTCCAGGGCTAGTTGATACCTAGATCAAATTGCACTCTAGCTATATACATTGAATTGGACAAACTGTCACTTGCTACCCTTTTATATAGCAACTCAAAGAAATTAAAAAAATTGAATGTTGTTGCATGTTTCTCTAACACCCAAGGTCCATGAAGGTGAAGCGAGATGATACTACATAACGGTTGGTCTACCCTACAATGTGCAAGTGCACCAAACGTGATAGACACTCGTTCATTTCCTTGAAATTGAAGTTTTAGTTATGCTGCCGATCACATGCTAATATAATCAAAAGAAAATGGTTTGAAAAGCATCCCCTTTTTCTACGTTTTGGTCCTACAAAGCACATGGTGTTAGTATTTTGCAGGGTCTTCGACAAACGAGTGTGGTTGCACAACAGAGCTAGTTCAATCACAACATACAAAAATAGTGGATTAGTGTGAAATAACAGAAGAAAACATTCTGGAAAATATATGAAGACACAAATATGCTAATGCATAGCACAAATCTGCCTAAACACCGGACAAATCGGCTCAATCAAGGAAAATCTGCCTATCCACAGGACAGATCCGATACAACAGAGAAAATCTACTAACTGATAGAACAAATCCACTAATTAATAGAAGATTCCATGAACAGGCAAATTTGCCAAAGTATAGGCAAATCTGCCGATTCATTGATAGAAGAGGCAAGTCCACCTAGACATAGGAAAATCCGCCAATCTATTAGGCAAATCTACTCAACTATAGGGGCAAATTCACTAGGTGTTGAAAATCACAAAAAAAAATACTAGAGGTGTCTTTGAGGTCCATGCTAGTCTGGGTCACGGATCCATTGAAACATAGTGCATATCCGCTGATCTGTAGAAATCCATCATTCTAGTAGGTGCCTGTTGGTGTTTCTTGAGGTGAATTTGCTAAATCGTGTGAAGAATTCGTTGAACCGAGACCTGTGAATACAAAAGTGCTAGAAAACACCAAAAACATTAATTTTAAACCTATAACGTGGGTCCCATCGAGCATGCCAAAATGTGTCATTAAACTATTAAAAACACTCAAATCACAAATTCAAAGCAACATATCACGATTGAACAAGAAAATTACAAAGCAAAGAGAATGTAAACCGAAGCGGCAAACTAGAAGTCTTCTTGATGCAACGCTTTATCCATGATTGTTTAGTTGTATGTGTGCTCATGATTATGATAGCATAATGATATGAGTGGTCCAAAATTGATCAAGCTTGCATAAGGATGGTGATGATAGCTTCAAGTTCTTCATAAAGCTTAACGGTTGGAGAGTGAACTTGCGTAAGGATGAAGCTGCATAATGAAAGTGTTGCATGAATGAGAGTGAATGGAGAGTTTTGGCTAAGTGTGGATAGAATGGAATGGAGGGCTACAATGCAAGGATGAAGATCAATGGTGGAGAATGCTTAGGGTTCTCACATTCTATGAGATGTTGACACTTAACAACCTAGGAGAGCTTGAAAAGGCATTGGTGGTTGGGAGAAGTGATGGGTAGAGTATAAGGAAATTTTTTCGTAAAGGCATTTCTTGTCCTCACACTCCAAGGGACACGGGGAAGATGAATAAGGAATTTTAGATTTCTTTTGGTGGGAACAAGGTGTAAGAGACCTATGTGGGTCCTTACCCAATATGGTTGGCAATTAAGATTGAACTGAACAAGGGGTTTGGGGGAAGAATGTTATTTAAGGCATAAGTTGACTTGGCTGCCTAATCTTTATGATTAGGTGTGTGCACATGATTAGGGAAGGGGATTAGGCTTAATGGAGGAGTATTACAGGACAAGTGGGAAAAGTAGGAAGATGTAATGGGAGGAGAGAGAATGAGTGGAGGAATTAAAAATTTCTTTTAATTTCAAGTGAGAGGAAATGGGATTAGAATAAGTAAATGGGGGGTTTACTTAGTTTAATGTGATGATCAAAGTGCAAGTAGCGTTTTGAGGATAATGCAAGTGGATGAGGGATAAAAGGGATTTTGAATTAATTTTAATTCAAAGATGGAGGAAAGAGGAAATGATGAATTTAATTAAATAAATAAGGATATTTATTTAATCGAGTAGAAGAAAGGCTATAAGGTAGTGTTGGATAGGTAAATTAATTAAGTCAACTACCTTAGGTAATAGAGTTGAAAAAAGAGGAATAGGGATAATAAATTAATTAATTAATAGAAAAGACTAGACTAGATGAATAATGGGGATAAATTGACCAAATGTAAGTGATCAATTTTGAGGTGTCTACAATTATACACACACTAAATTATATATAATGTTCATATATGTTAAAATAATTAAAAAATATATTTTATATTTTACCTATAAAAAAAATACATATATATTTTAAAATAATATTATGATTATATTTATTATTATATATGTATACTTTATAATTATTTTTATTATTAGAATAAATTAAATTTTATATATTATAATTATACTTATTAGTATATATAAAAATTATATTAATCAAAATTATTAAACACAAATATATATTATTACAGTTTAAAATTAATATATTTCTATATGAAATAAATTAAATTAACATATAAATAAAATCTATATATAATTATAGTTAATTATATATACTTTTTTTGAAATATTATTATTACTTTTAGATTTTAATATTTATTATATTATAATCTATAATTAATATTATATCTAATTAACATTTTTTTTTTTGGTCGGTAATTGGTATTTTTTAGTGATAAAACATAAGGAAATTACATTGAACTTGATAAACCTGATTTAGCATATAGCCCTAAACCTATTTCTTCTATAGGAGTCATTTGCTCCTTTACAAATTCGAACCTTAGACCCTGAGATACATTTGTGTTGTTGACCCTTAATCTTTTACAAAAATAAACATAGAGGCTTTCCTCCTACATTCCATCTGACTGTGAGGATTTATCAGCCTAATCATAAAAGAGTAAACTTCTTGTTATCAAAATTTCACTACTCTAGCATTTTTGCTGTAAAAGATATATTTTTAATCATTTGACCTTATTTAATGATTTGCAAACAGCAAAGACAAATACATTGTGAATTTTCTAGAAGAATCATTTCATTTGCATTGAACAATGATAAAATGACATTTTTGAGTTCACTCATTTGAAAAACATTAATGCATGTATTTATTCAGACCAATTCAAATTGAAAACCTCACACAAGCCATGAGTATAGCCTATCATTTCTCCTATAGATTTAAAATAGAATTAAAAGACAGAATAGGAAAGAGATAGGTCAAGGTTAACCAGTCATTGCCTGTTGCTTTGACTGGTTATAAGTGGTGTGATTGGCTGGTCATGAGTACATTCCGTCTATGCAAGTCTCCCAGCAAGTTCCTGAATCCTGCAAGTTTAAAACAATGATGTTAGATCCCAATACGGGTCTAAGCAATGACTGGATACCTTAAATTTGCTCTATGCCTATGCTGCTATTTTTAATGTTGTCCTAAATCAGAAGAAGAAAGCATCAGGGTGTTGAGAATGCTCATGAGAAAGGAAATTTATGCTAATGTGTTTGTTTCATGTGCAGGAAGAGAATTATTTCAATGTATATGTGCCCCTAACCAAGGCTCCCTTCGGGTATGAGCCCGACATATGCATTAGATTAATTACTTTAACAGGTGTCAGGATCAGGAAAGAAATTTATAATGTTAAAGGGACATATTATTTCTGATATGAAACCTTTGATTATAATCAAGTTCGACGAGCTAAGTCTATTTAAGGGACAACCGTCTTGAGTTGAAAACTTATAGACTAAAACAACAAACAACATGGTGTGCTTTAATGGAGATGTCATACATCAAATGGAGCAGAGCATGAAAGCAAGGAGGAATGTTCACTCAAAACAAAAATACAGTGCTACAGATCACAGAAACAGCTCAAGGGCCGAAATATGGAAAAATGATATAATATGATCATATTACAGTAAAGAGTCATGGAGCTATAGTGAGAAGAACATTCCTTACACAGAACATTATGGCAGTCTTTCAAAGATAGACAAAAGAAACAACAGGGAAAGGAACAACAGAGCAAGTACAAACATGGGAATTGATAATGGCAACTTGATATAAAAAACAAGTGGTTTGTCATACATGGCATGACTGCAGTATATCATATAGGTGGATCATTTCCAGCGATTTTGGGAGTTTCCAGAATTTCAGAGAAGAAGACTATTTTTGAGTTAAAATGCAGATTTTCAGGAATCAATGACAGTAAAAGCAGATTTTCTATGGCAGTAATTTTATGAAGTCCTTTTAGATTAACTACTTTAACAGGCGTCAGTATCAGGAAAGAAATTTATAGTGTTAAAGGAACATATTATTTCTGATATGAAACCTTTCATTATAATCAAGTTCGACAAGCTAAGTCTATTTAAGGGACAACGGTCTTGAGTTGAAACCTTATAGACTAAAATAGAAAACAAAATGGTGTGCTTTAATGGAGATGTCATACATCAAATGGAGCAAAGCATGAAAGCAAGGAGGACTGTTCACTCAAAACAAAAATACAGTGCTACAGATCACAAAAATAGCTCAAGGGCCGAAATATGGAAAAATGATATAATATGATCATATTACAGTAAAGAGTCATGGAGCTATAGTGAGAATAACATTCCTTACACAGAACATTATGGCACAACAGGGAAAGGAACAACAAAGCAAGTACAAACATGGGAAATGATAATAGCAACCTGATATAAAAAACAAGTGGTTTGTCATACATGGCATGACTGCAATATATCATATAGGTGGATCATTTCCAGCGATTTTGGGAGTTTCCAGAATTTCAGAGAAGAAGACTGTATTTTTGAGTTAAAATGCAGATTTTCAGGAATCAATGACAATAGAAGAAGATTTCTATGGAGTCACATTGTTTGATAAAATAATTGTTGGAGTTCAAAGACTTAGTATTTCTGGGCAACATTATGGCAGTTTTTAAAAATGGAATTTTTAAGTGCAAAAGAAGTAAGGGAGTATCTGGTAGAGTAATTTCCAAGACTCTCACGATGATAGCCCCAAATTTTATACCAAATTTAGAAAAGGACTTCATAAAATTGCTGCCATAGAAAATATTGAAGAGGAAGGAGCTCAAGACAATTTTTGAAGTCAAGCAAAGACACAGATTTTCATAAAAATACAAGGGTAATCAAGTAGTTCCAGTATACTGCCAAAAAGGGAAAAAACAATAAACATTTTTTTTAAAAGCCATATGGCATTTTTATTCATACCCAGTTTTAGTCTTTCAAAGGCACCCAGAAACAACAACAAATCTTTTTCTAAACAACAAAGAAAATACACCAGAAGTTGTGTATATAGAGATATGTAATAGCAATGAGAAAGGGAAAAAGAAACAGAGAAGGCATGTTAAATTGCACTGAAAATCTTTAAATGCTTTCAAAGATGTAACAAAAGGAAGAATTAATTACTCTTACTCGGCACAAATGGCGGCAATGAAAGTTGAAATCTTCTAAAACCTCAAGTGAACTCAACAGGTGGCGTTTCAAACTCCAGAAAATGCAGTGATATCCTTCTATGGCGGCTAAGACAACACTTTCCCCTCTCTCATGGCGATATCATAGGGTTTCAAAACCCATTCAAGCGGTGGCTCCCCATTTCTCTCCAAAAATATCAAATGCGAATGACAAGGGAAATGGCTTTTTGTTTCATCTTTAGGGCTGAGTGACTTAATTCGATCTGGGGGGTCCTTTATTTTCATTAGATTTCTTTCATGCTTATAAGTAATAAAATTAATTCATACACTTTGTTAATAATTAACATAGGTAATATAGTAATATATTACTTTCATCAAGTGATATTTTATTATATTATTTATGTTAATTTATTAAATGGATTAATTTTATTTTATATTTTAAATATTTGCAAATGATTGATATTAAATAGACAATTAATTGACATTGTTATAAATCAATTAATTGCTATTTAAAAGATTGCAAAAAATTAAAATGTAACCAAATTAGAAGTTGATATATTATTCCTTAAGTCAATTTTTGAATTTGGCGAGATAAGGGTGTATTTAATGACTTGGAAACATAAGGAGAGCATCTAGGGGATGTTAGAGCAGTTTTAGGAACTTCTTGAGTTCTTATAGGACTTATGGGTCAGATTTGACTTTGTCTTGATAGTTGGGAGGTCTTTATGGCCTTTTAGAGCCTTTTGAGGGCAGTCTTGGTGAGTCACTAGGGTGGTTTATGACTTAGAGGAGCTTTTTCAAGGTGGAACTTTGTTTCAGGAGTTAATAGGTCCTCTTTTCTAGGCTTTTTTCTGGCATCTGACCCAAGGATTGGGTATTGTACTTAGTGAGTCTTTCATATCATTTTTTATCAGTGTTGATTATGCAAAGGAGGGTTTTGTGACATATTTTTGTCCTTAACAGTTTTATTGCAGAAGTTTGTAACTCACTTTTGAAGATCAAATACAAGTAACAGCAGCTGAGTTTATGTTATCTGAATTTCTTTTGGAGCCTTCTTTTCTTTCTGCATTTCTGTGTGCTTTTGTTAGGTGATTTGATAAAAGTAACTAGTGAGTTTTCTGTCATTCCATGTTATTTTGTCTCACCTAAACACCTAGTTGCAGAAAAGTATGTTTGCTTGCAGGTTGTAGTTTATGTCTTAGGGTGTGAAACTGATAAGTGAGGTACTTATTTTCCTCCTTGATTTAGTTCATATTTCAGAATTTATTACAAAATACTTATGCAAGCCTATACAGAATGGATGTGTTTTGTATTCATTCAGATAGTGTAAAGCCCTTCTTCAGTTCCTTGTAGTTGCAGTGTCATATCATTTTGGTGTATCACTTGGCTCACAGTAGTTTAGTTTCAGTCTTAATTCTTTCCTTCAAGTTTTGGTTAAGTTTTAGGGAGCTATAAGTGATCATCAAATAGGAACCGGCCTAGAATCTGGAGGTTTCATTTCCGAATATGCATTTCGCACATGCTGAAATCAATCCCATGTTAGGCAAGATTGTTAAACTGGTGTAGTTTAACAGGGTGCAAATTCTAAGCCTTAACACTTACAAAAAACCATAAGGGTTTAAATTTCTCAGGGGACTAGCCATAAAACAAAAACCCAAAAGTCTGTTCAAAACTTGGGGCTCTGAGCATTCCTAACAACATAGTTTGGCTCCGTTGTTCAGCTTCCTACCGCGTGCAACCTGCATTCACAAACAGAGAGGAGACACCAAAAAATCTCCTTTCGAGGAGAACTACAACAAAACGGTCCTCCTTTTGTCTCGACTGCGTGGGTTTCTTCTTTTCCTCGGCACATTATCCAGAATGGCTGCAGTTCGAATGTTTTCCATTTGGGTTTTCCTTGAAAGCTCCTCCTTCACTTGCTTCCATCCCTTCATGGCTTGTTGGAACATATGCGGCTTATCAACCATTGCTTGCCATCGCAGAAAATGGATGAGCCCGAATCTTCTCGCATCCGAGTATCCTCCTCAAAACATTCAATGATGTCCTGCCCCACACCCGACACAGACCATTCTAGAATAGAATCAATATCTCCCAGCACATCCATTTCAAACAGAGCCTTTGTTATGCGTCCAACTTCCTCTGTGCTTTCACGAATTTCTAGTCCACATGACATAAAGATGGAGATAAAATCTAAATTGGTGTCTTTTAACCCTTCTTTCTTGAAATTGGGCTCCTATCACCTTCAGCACACTCTCCACCATTCTTTTAGATTTTATCTTCAATAACCCCTTAATTCTTTGCCTACTAACAGGACCCTTAAAGGCTTTCATTTTATTTTCAAAATCCAAGCTGAAAGTGGCCTCCATTCTTTCTTAACACACTGCAGATTTTTGCTTCTTGCTGTTTTGAGAGCCACTGTAATTATAAAAACTGTCTCTTCACTTTTTTTTAAAGGCGTGTCTTTGAATTTACATCTATCCTTTACCGAAAATCGTCTGAAAGGTCCTTTCATTGCCCACGACCCAATTTACTCCACAAAAAGCCTGCATTCTAATTAATGATCTCTTCCCTCCTCCGTCATCATTTCATCATTACGACTTCAGTAATTAAAACCAGAGATGATGCTTCTGATGTCCATTCTAAATAAGTATAAGGAAACAATACTTTAGAAATTTGTTACTTTTGAAATATCCTACAGGAGTGGTGGCTATTTAAATTATCATTCTTTATTGCCACCATTATTATAGATTCATATTGCACATATCTAAATTGGAGAAGTCATCAAAAATCATATCATTCACATTTTCAAATGTGGTCGCCTAGTTAGCTATTTTATATGCTTCCTGATTTCCTTCCTGAAGAGTATGGCTAATTTTGTATTCTTTGAATTTCTGCAGACATTCATTCACTTCTCTAATAATTTTGTTAATATACCAAGTTTGGGATTGTCCCTTCTTTATAGCCTCAATTATGATTTTTGAGTCACCTTCTACATGAATTTTATCCATACCTAAAACACAACCCATTTTCAATGCTAGAATTGCAGCTTGTGCTTCTGCCAGATTATTAGAGCCATCCTCTAGTCTTTTAGCTGCCAAGGCTAATACCTCACCTTTGTTGTTTCTTGCTATAACCCCTGCTCTGGATTTTTCAGGATTTCCTTTCGAAGCGCCATCGAAGTTTACCTTCATCCAGCCAGTGTCTGGAGGAATCCACCTAACATCATCTCTACAAGTCTTAACCATTCCTGATTGACTTCCATCATTTTTGTAACAAATCTTGAATCCTGGCTAGTGTTTCTAAATTGAGCTATCCCATGAGGAGAAAATGGTGCTAGCTTTTAATCTACTTACTGTTGATCTCATAACCTCTTCAATAGAAGCATCAATCCTATGGCCAATTCTCTCAGCTGACTCTGAAACCTCTTGGAAAATTCTTCTATTCCGTTCTTTCCATATCTCCCATATGATAATTGAAGGACAAATAATCCAAATTTTAGATAAAGCAGATTTCCAAGGAGGGATTTTCCATCCCTTGAAGATATCTAGTAGAGAGTATGGCATGGGTCCAATGAAATTTAATCTGGACTTTATCCTCTCCCAGCAGTGTTGAGAGAATTTACAGTGTGCTAGAAGATGATCAGCATCCTCATTTGCCTGCTCACACAAAGGGCATCTTGATGGACCTATAAAGCCAAATTTCTTTCTTCTATCACCTATCAAATCCTATTCTGAATAGCAATCCAAGCAAAGGCTCCTACTTTTGGTAAGCAATCTTTATCCCAACATAATTTATAAGGCCACTCACTTTTTTCCTCCTCATTTACTAGTAATTTGTAACTCAACTTTGCCGAGTAGTTTTCACTTTTGGCAGCACACCAGATAACATTATCCTTACTATCCAGTAGAGTGAGATCTTTCTGTAAATATGGTGTTGATTTTAGTGCACATTTCCACACCCAGGCCTGTAGTAGTAGTGTCTTTCCATCCCCATTGCTGTCCCCAAGGCCCAGACTTTAGTTCCATATAGTCCTTTACCTTGTCACCCTAAATATTTTTAAAGTTGTCTATTAGCTCTCTGGAATTGTGATTTTCTAGCAGAGCTAGTTTACCATCCCATGAATCCTCCCAAAACAAATCATCTTTTCCATCCCCAATCTACCATGATAAGTGATCACATATAATGGGTCTACATTCCAGAAGGAAATTCCATATTGCTGAACCTTTGGGGGGTTTTGAACTGTAAGAATTTTGTTGTCCTCCCCAGAATCCAAGTATTTTGCTTTCAGGATTTTTACCCAAAGTTGAGAGGGATTAGTATAAATATCCCACACCAATTTGGCCCCTAAGGCCTTATTGATCAAATGCCACTTACGGAGCCCAACTCCACCATTTTTTCTGGAAGTGCAAATAGTGTCCAAGCCACTAGTGGCATCTTATCCTCTTCCTGTCTTGAATTCCAAAAATATTTCCTCATGGGTTTTTCAATGTATCTCAGCACTTTGATTGGGATTTTAAGGCAGCTCATTGAAAAAATAGGAATGGCTGAGATTGCCAATTGAAGCATTAGAATACGGCCTGCATAAGTGAGCCATTTGCCTTTCCAACTGTCCATTTTTTTAACACAACTATCAATTAATTCCTTCCATAAATTTTCCTTTGAAGCACTTTCAAAAAGTGGAATGCCCAAGAACTTGTTTGGGAGACTATCGACTTTCATCCCTAGAATCCGTGTGATGTGTTGTTGAGTGGGCATATTAGTATTAGAAAAGAAAATCTTAGACTTCTCCCAGTTAATAGCTTGACCTGAGGCTATGTTGTAAGTGTCTAGGGTTGATTTAATGGTTCTTGCTTCACGCACAGATGCTCCTCCCATAAGATAAGTGTCATCCACAAACTGCAGATGAGTGATAGGATCTAAATCTCTGGCAACCTTTAGTCCTTTCCAAGATCCCAAAGAATTAGCCTTATTGATGGTTCTTCCTAAGGCTTCATCTAGAATAATGAAAAGAAAAGGAGAGAGAGGATCTCGTTGACGAATACCAGTAGAGGTTTCAAAAAAACCTTGAGGGCTGCCATTGATCAATATAGAAAGACTAGTTGACATGCAACTATACACCCAATCAAACCATGCCTTATAGAAACCAAATTTTTTAAGCACCTTAAAAAAAAAGCTCCTATTAACATTATCATAAGCCTTTCTTATATCTAGCTTAATCATCATGCTAGCTTCTTTTCCTACCTTTATGGAATGAATGGCTTCATGCACCACTATAATTCCTTCATAAATGGAGCGACCGGGGGCAAAACCACTTTGTTCCTCTAAAATAAGTGTAGGCAATACTTCTTTCAGCCTATTTTCCATGACTTTTGTTATCACTTTGTAAACAGTATTGCAGGGAGCAATCGGTCTAAAATCATCAAAGGATTCCTTCTTTCCTTTCTTGGGAACCAAAGCCAAAAAGGTATTGTTAAATAAAGTCTTTGAAAATGAAACCTCCTTTTCTAGATTCCTCCACAACATGACATAACTCCTTACCCAAAATGTGTCATGCTTTTTGAAAAAATAAATCTGGGAATCCATCTGAACCCGGAGCCTTATCACTACTCATTTTGAATAAGGCTTTTTCAACTTCAGAATCAGTTATACTTCTCATTAACAAATTATTCTGTTCTTTGGAAATAAGTTGAGGGATTACCTCCAAAAAGTCCTCCCAATCTGTATTTTCCTCTGTGGCTTTTGCAAAGATCGATGAGAAGTGCCTTACTATTGCCTCATTGATTTGATTTGGTCCAATCAATAAAGATCCATGGTTGTCTTTGATTGAGAAAATTTTGTTCAAAGATCTTCTGCCTTTGACTGAGTTGTGGAAAATTTTTGTGTTTCTGTCTCCTTCCTTAAGCCATGTTTCTCTTCACTTCTATCTCCAAAATGTTTCTTCCCTGTGCAAAACCTCAAAATATTTCTTTTTTAACTCTAATTCTTGATTATAAATGTGCAGATCCATACCTCCTGCGGCTGTTAACTCATTTAAAGCAGCTAGTTCTGCTTCAAGGTTAAATTTTTCATCAAAAATATTTTTGAACTTTTCTCTATTCCATACTTTAAAGTTCTCTTTCATGTATTGCAATTTTTTAAAGAAAATGAAAGTAGAGTTACCCGATCTTCTCGGAGCAGCTTTCCACCAATTTGCAATCATATCCCAAAAGCTCGGTTCTCGTAACCACATTTTCTCAAATCTGAAAGGGGCTCTATCTGGAGCAGAGTCTTCAATTATCCTTAGACATATCGGAAAATGATCCGATCCAGTGATAGGTAGTATTTCTACTTGACATAACCATTTAGTTTCTTGCCAAGCCCCACCAAGGAGGAATCTATCTAACTTTTTAGCAATATTTGTGAATCCTTTACGTCTGTTTGTCCATGTAAAGGCTCCATTTTTGAACTCTACATCTTGTAAATCATTCATAGCAACAAAATCTGCAAAATCCTTTTGACTCTGACTAATCCACCCTTTTCCACCTAATCTTTCCACTAGAGAGAGAACGACATTGAAATCCCCCCAGCAAAAAGAGACTATCCTTTATTCTAGAGATAATACTAGTGAGGGAAGCCCATAACTGTTGTTTCATTGCTTGACTGCAGGGGCCATAAATATTAATAGCATAAAAGGTGACATTGTGTTGATATGATAGGATATTAACTAACTGCCAATTGCTGCCTTCCTCTACCATACTGGCCTTTAACCCTGCCTCCTTACATAAAATTCCTAACCCCCCAGATGCACCTTCAACATCTTTAAAGGGGCATCCTCATTGTTGAAATTTCCTTGTGAACGGTAGCAAACCATCACCACTTAACTTTGCTTCTTGTAGAAAGACTAAATCAGGTTGGGCCTGGTCAAGACATCTTTTGACTAAGCATCGTTTGTCAGGGGCATTGCATCCCCTGACATTCCATGAAAGGAGCTTCATGGCTTCCGAGAAGAGGAACAACCTCTTCCCGATCTAGTCAATTTTGATTGGTTTGCTGCATTACCAGCAATAGCAAGTTTGGCCTTAGCAGATATAGGGCCTCTCTTCTTCTTTTCTTTAATATTTGGTTTGGTAAGATTAGACGGAGTCTGATTAAAAGTCCTTTTATCTAGGAGATCCATCTGATCCAATAAGCCAAGTTATCCTTTCCTGCTTCTTCTTCGTGAGAGTCATCTTCAGACTCAGAAATCCACTCCTTTCCCTAGTTATCTCTCATATCGTCCATTGACTTATCCAGATTTCGTATAGGGGATATCTGAATATCTATGCATTGGTCTAAGAATTCATTATCTCCCTCTTCTTAGGTTTGCCCTACATGTTCTGATTGATAAACTCCCTCAGCAGTGAAATCTGGTTTGCAGCTTTTGTCAATTGTCATTTGTTTGAAGCCTTTGGGGGTGTGAAGGTTTTCCTCTATTGTATCCAGAACAATTGCAGACAGTTCAAAACCACCTTGCTCTATATGACTTACCTCGTTTGTTAAGACTTCATTTGAGAGAGAGGTGGGGGTATCCTTTACCACTTGGGTAGACATTAGACTGTCTGTATTACCCCTTTGAGCAGTGCCATCAAGATCTTTTTCCTTCCTACAAACATTCTTTGAGTTATTTTGGGTGGTTGACATTTGGGGTCCATCCTCTACCTCAAAGGACCTATTCTCAAGCATTTCTTCTTCAAAGTGTATCGACCATGGGGGTTGTTGAGTTCTACTGTTTTCTATCCTTTTGATCCATTCCACACTGTTATTTACTTTGAGACCTTTGCTTTTAAATTTGCCTTCACTGCTTCCATAGTAAGATTAGCTTCTTCAATCTCAATTTTAAGTCTCCACTCCCCTTTATCCGACCCAAGCACAACAAAGTCTGGAATCTGATAGCATTTTTGTATTTTCACCAAGATTTTGGAATTAATATAGAAATCATTTCTATCAACCACCTCTTTAGATAGTAAGAATTTCCCAAAACTATTCCCAATCTTCTTCAGGGTTTCCTCATTTTTATATTCCTAGGGGAGGTTTCTCAGTTTCAGCCAGATAGCTATATTTTCAACTTCTTCCTTGTCTGGGTTAAAGTTAGGTTTCCAGTCTCGTATGTAAATGCCTATCCCATCTATAGTAAATGGTCCCCCTTTCACTATCCAGTCTTTATCCTTCTTTGTAGGGCATATCACTAATAGGAACTCATTGGAAAGGGTTTTGATTTCAACATTACTCCTTGAGTTAGCCTCTATCCAGGTTTGAATTTTTGCTAAAGATGCCACGGGCCTAACCATTTCATAAAAAAGGCGTTTTCTTGCAGCCTATGCACAAATTCCTCCCATTGCCTATTATTAATCAATAAAGAAGAAGCTCTAACCAGAATAGTGCTATCTACCTTATTAGTTGCCGGCTGATTTGAAGAGGTTGAGTTGATATTGGGCTTAGCTTTTTCTAAATCCTTAGGACGCCAGAACTTGTCTTCAATCTGCTTGAAACTGAAGTTGTTTGGTTGTTGCAGGAAACCAATCCGCTTCCAATACTGAGGACTGTCGTTATCCCTTCTCCCACCATTCCTTCCTCCGTTTGTGTTCCTAGATGGATCTTGTCTCGGGGGTTTCCATTCTGCATGCATGTTTAGTCTATGCCTTAGAAAATCATTTTGGGATTGAATATTGATGGGTCCCTGAGATCTGTTAAACTGCCTTCGGCGAGATTCCTCATTTCTTTGGAAACCCACCAAACTTCTATTTTTATTCTGTGTCCAGTATGGCCTATTTTGACTCCATTGCCCTGAGTGCATTCCATTATGTGATTCAAATTTGAGCCTTCCTCTGTCTGATCTGTTTCTGCCATAGCTTTTTCCTCCATAGTCGTTACCTCCATAGTCGTTGCCTCCATAGCCGTTGCCGCGCTCCATCGTCAGTAATTAACAAATTTGATGCATAGAATTTTTAAATTTTTTATTTTTATTTATTATTATATAATTATTTATTATATTTTAATATAAGATAATCAAATTACATATTTACTCTTTCTCATTGTCTCTCCATCTCTTTGTCATATCCCTCTCCTCCATCTTAATCTCTATCTTCTTCCCCTCCCCATAACCCCTCTCCCCTCGCCCTCCCCCTTCCTCTCCCCCCTCCTCTCTCTCTCTTCCCCTTGCAAACATAGCACGACGTTGTTGGTAATGGAGCCTTGCCCATCCTTTCAATCATGTTTGGATCTCTATAAGTGGATGCATAGTTGCTTTAAAGCTATCACTTGTCCATTGATACCTTTGTTATATAGGCATCATCATTTGTTAAAAGACCTACTAATTGATCTCATGTACCACACACATGTATGGAAAAATAGACCAAAATATTCCCTAATTAACCTATAAAAAGACTACATTTGTATAAAATATTAACAAAAACCATTTTATTGTGTATATTGATCTTTAAAATACAATACATATGACTTAGCAAGATTGTTTTGTAGTTGAGGTTGAGAACCCAAAGTTTTTAATGTGATAAAACTAATGTACAGTTTGCAACAAGCCCCTAAAGCTTGATATAAAAAAATCACTAAACACCTCATGATAATGCACTTTGAGTCTTTTGCATTTATAGTTGACAAACTAGTTGTAGAAGTAACTTTTATATGTTATTTATATATAATTGAACACATTGGAAGGTACATTGCAAAAGTCAAACGAGAATTAACTAAAGTTTTTAAAATGATGGATATGGGTTGAATCTTTGTTATCATTCAATGTATTGAAGTGATTAAAAAATTCAGGTATATTGTGATTGGACAATAAAAGTATATTGATAAAATTTTGAGCAAATCTGGAGTGATAGACTGTAAACAACTCACCACACCCATGGAATAAAATATGAAGTTGACAATAGATGATTCAAGTTTGAAGATGCAAATAAGTATAAAAACTCATTTGAAGTTTGATCTAGTAACCACAACTAGATCGTACATTTCTTTTTGTCATTGGTGTTCTTTCATGCAACAATCGAGGTAAAGTCACTGGGTAGCAGCAAAAAGAGTTCTTAAATATTTGAAGGGAAATAGTATATTTCAAACTACTTGTATATTTAGATTCAGACTATAGTGTATTTGAAGACAAGAAATCTACTTCAGGTTTCATGATTTAAGGATCAATAATGATCACTTGGAAGTCAACGAAATAGTTGAAATTAAAACATTTTTAGCTTAAGGGAAACATATGGCTAAATATATATAATCCTAATACTAGATTGTTTTATTTAATAATAACATTTATATTACAAATATTATAATCTAAAAAATCATTGTAAAGATACAGTTACAAAATAGAAATAGAGTCCTAGATGAATTCTACATTCATCATAAAGAAGGTTTGAAAACTATGATAAATGTATGACAGAACAACTATAGTAACAAAGAAATATTAAGTGCTAGAGTCATCAACTAGTTGTAGAAATTTGATGCTGCTGCTTTGTTGGACACATTGAAT
>MU224579.1:34938-47408 GCA_018584345.1 Thuja plicata
CGATGGCTACCCCTCGGAGGGTTGCCGGAAACTGTCTCATCCATTCATCCTGGTCAGCGACTCCATTCGCGGACAAGATTGTCTGACACGTACGACAATGTCGTACGGGATCTTCCTTTCCATCTCCGTGGAATTTTGGCAACTTCTCCTTGTTGGTCACCATGTTTACTTTTTTAGACGCCGACTGTGTTAGCACTGGTTGTGTTACAGGCTGGAATGGTACTGTCGGCGTCGGTACCCCAGAATTGTTTGGTACTGTACCACTTGATGTCTCTGAACTGCTGGAATTGTCCAGGCCCGGTGGGCTACTGTGATACCCGTGCCCCTCAGTCACTTCGATACTCGCGGCGGCAACAGTATCCTGAGCCTCCCTCCGTGCGACTTCCTCTTTTTCCTTCCTTCGGACTTCTCTTGCTTCCGTCCGTGGGGTTAAGGTTAAGGACCCGAACAAGCTCTGTGTTTCCTCTAGGCAGTCCTCGTCACTTCTCCCAGCCTCCCGGTCAGATACCTCCAGACCCTTGCCTTCACTTACTCCCTTCGGTAGTCCTTCGGCGCGTCTTCTGTATCTCTCCCTTCGCTCGGCTTGCTGTTGTGCGAGTGCCACTTTTCTATCGGCTTGTTCCTCCTCAAGTTCCTTCTTTCTATTTTTGTTCAATTGATTGGGCATGAATTCTTTGCTCCCTTCGGGCAATAATCAACACATCAATTTATATTATTTTTTCCTTCCCGAGTACATCTAGGCAGCGGCGCCAAATGTTTACCGTCACGAGTAACTTAATAATGCATAGACATAGTATAGAAAATATATTACACACAGAATATATCATAGAATAATAAATACTTTTCATTAATCATTCCCGAAGGTTACAGTAATAGTGTCTTCCAATGAGCAAGTACAATATTCATATACAATCCGAAGAGGTGCAATCATACGTCGTCACCCTTCTCAACCGTCGGCAACTAACTAACCTCCATCGGCAACTAACATCCGACGGTAACACAACTTTACGGCTAACACCTGCCGACTTACTAAAAATAGTAAGTATGCCTGAAATTGAGTAAACCAACTTCGTTTTGGCCCAAACTGGAAATGACTAGGGCAAAACACTCTAGGATCCCCTTAAACCCTTCGTTAGCCCTCGGGACCATGTAGAACAAGGCTAACGCACACACACTTGGTCAACTGCTAAAGTGGGGACATTACAACATCCTCCCTCTTCAAAGGTATGTTTTGCAAATTCTTTGCTTTGGGTCTTGATTTTATGTTTTCTATAGGAGATTTTGCAAGTAGGTTTTGTGTAGTAGGATTTCATGCATTCAGTAGACCACTATTAACTTAGATTGAAATATAAACGATAATCAACTTGGCAATGAAATGGATAAAATGAAGTACAAATGTTGAGTTCCCTATTGGTGTTGCAACCTGTTTATATGAAAAGGGTGATTTTATTTTTATATAAGTTTTTGACCCATGAATACATGTTTGAGGATTTGGTTTTGTACGGAGCACTTGATGTAGGTTCCCAATACTTGTCTATATGGCATAAGGGTGCATCATAAAAAACATATATCTGTGCATTACACAAGAAAACATATAGAAATTCAAATTTAAATGTTAATTATAAGAAATGATAATCAGTTTTAAACAATAAAGAATGAATTTGTACAATGTGTTTTAATTTAATTTTTGAGGATTATAATCTGATTTCTGGTTATTGCTTTATTCCTGCTGCTTGAAATATCTCCCAACTTCTGTATAAATTGATCTGCTTTCTTTGCCTTTTTACTCTTTATGCTGTGTGGTTTTTTCTCTCACAGCTTCCTCCTCCTTTGTACCCCTTCTTCATACTATTATCTCAGCAGAGATGGGTCGAGGAGCATGTAATACACTAAATTATAATAGAGTATAGGCCTTAAGGAAACAAGGTTGAGTAGCACTCAATAATGAGTTCTTGACCAGTTATTTGTTGCTGTTACCTCATAATCAACGTTGAAAACTGCTATCTTAAGACTCTAACCAAATCACAACCGCTCTGATGAAATCACTTTCCAACATTAAATTTGAGATGGCAGTGCACTGAAGAATGAAAAATAACACTACTGGAGGAAAACAATATTACAGATCTGTGATGATTGAATCTTGATGAGGATCCACAATATTATGATAGTCAACATTCCATTATTTTATCTATTATATGATGAATGACTTTCTCACAAATACATCTGCATTCTAGAAATGCACCCTAAATTTAGGTTTCATCCTAACAGTATTTATTACATGAAATAATATCTCGCATTTCCACTATTCATACCTTAAA
The DNA here is from genome assembly GCA_018584345.1 of Thuja plicata. Classification (NCBI taxonomy): domain Eukaryota; kingdom Viridiplantae; phylum Streptophyta; class Pinopsida; order Cupressales; family Cupressaceae; genus Thuja; species Thuja plicata. Next base: position 37,257 of record MU224579.1, read on the forward strand.
ACAGCCAATCTCAGATCTAGCCATTGGCAATTTATTTGCATCTACTGAAGTGTAAGATGTTTCTTACTAGGTGTGTGAAGCTTTTTACATTTTTCTGTGTATTATGATTTTCAAATTTTCAATGTGATGGAAAATGTGATGTAAATTTCTGACTGTACGAGATTCCAATAAATTTGGGTTCTTCTTGGAAGGTGTAAATTCTGTTTCTGCGAGCAAGGATGGAGGAGGATGTTGCCAAAAGCATACAACAGTTGTGTTTGGCCTTGATATGTAAAGCCAGCAACTTTGATAGATATATTCTGTGCCCGTGCTCCATAATTAGCTTTAGTGTTGAGTGATTTTAAAAGCAAACGTTTCACTATTCTTGGATCACAGTAGAAATGATGCAAATCAATGAGGTTATAATCAATATGTTAACATTATTGTACAAATAACTTACCTGAAGGCTGAAATTTTTCTTGTGAAGATTGCAGATGATGCTACACTGATGCGTTTTTTGCGTGCACGAGATTTCAATGTGCAAAAAGCATCTCAGTTTTTCCTGAATTATCTGAAATGGAAACGGGCATTTGTTCCTCTTGGCTATATTCCAGAGTCCGAGGTCTGTAATGAGCTCGAAAAGAAGAAGATTTTTATACAAGGTTCGGACAAAAAAGGGTGTCCAATTGGAGTAATTCTTGCTGCAAGGCATAACAGCTATGACAGGGACCTAGAGGAGTTCAAACGTAAGTGGTTCTTTTGAATCCAAATCTTATAGTTAATAACTTTAGGGTTTCCTGAATCCAGGACTCTGCAGTATTAATGGTCGTTTTGTCTATTTCTATAGGTCTTGTTGTCTATGGATTTGACAAAATATGTGCCAGGTAATCTCTCGCATGATTTTTTGGTTTTACTTGCACATTCTGGCTAAGGTTTACCTGTTTTGAGTTTTGGTTTCACTCCCTCTAAGTTTGCCATCATTTCTTTTGCTTCTAATATATTATATCATGTGTGCTTTTTGGCTCCTGGGTTGTTTTCTACTCTGTTCATTTCTAGTATAACTGGAATTATTTAATCTGATTGACTCACTTTGGTCAAATGTGGATATTAATATAATTTGTCTGACTTTCTTTATTCTTTCTGCATAAGGATGTGGTCCGGACTAGGTAATTTCATACTGTCTAAAGTCTAAATGTTCCAATGATGTATTTGCTCTTAGCTGAGGATATTAAAAGAAAAAGTTGAAATAAATGTACCTGGAATAATGCTTATTCAATCCATCCAGATTGCCAAGCGAACAGGAAAAATTCACCATCATTGCAGATCTTGAGGGCTGGGGCTACAAGAATACAGACATTCGTGCTTATCTTTCAGCACTTGAAATAATGCAGGTGAGCTTTGTTTCCAACAAGTTAATTGTGGGTCATTTGTGGACATTAATATACATTATTTCTTTCTCTCTTTGTCGATCGTTCAAGGAGATTCATGTATTGGGATTTGTTACAAATATGTCACTAGAACATACAAATTAGTTCCAACTTATATTTCTCTACACGTATACCTATAGAAGGATTCTTCCTTTATCTGTTATCAAAATTTCCAATTGAATAATTTTGTTAGTTTTATAGCTAAATTTTCATTCTTTTTGTCTGTTCTTGCTCAATTAGTCGGACATTACAAATTGACATTTCTTTATTTCGTGTTCCTGTTCTTATTCTCCAGCAATATTGTAGTCAGATCCTCTTGTGTTTCCATGGTACTATTTATGCAATGTGGCTTTGTTGCCTCTGTTTTTTTAAATCTATTAAGCTTGATCATCTTGTGTCATATATATAGCTGCCACAGGAAATGGCTCTCAATTCTTTGCCTGCAGCAAACCCTAATTAAGTGTATGCTTGTGCTACATTTGCCTCATTCTTTCCTATCTCATGCTCTTAGATATTAGGCAGATCAGGTTTTATAAAGGATTTTGGTGTGACAGAGAAAATGTATATGGATTCAGCCATCTTCACCTTGTCTGATCAGATACCTGCGGATGATGATTTTTTTTGTGGTGGCTGATCTTTGGGGTCCTGCAGCACTGTTTACACTGGGCCATGCCTGTGGGTGGAATTGTGACCTTGAGCACTTTATTGACCATACTAGGGTAAATGCAAAGAGATCCAACTTTTATCATCAGTTTGACTGAATGGAATGTGTTCTGACGAGGAATTAAGAGTAAGGAAAGCAATATATGGTGCAATTATCAAGGGAGAGGAGCAAAGGCAAAGGGCTAATCCTAACTATTAAGGAGCATACAAGGAAATCCAGGACCTTATTGTCAGAACACAAACTATGTTGAACAATATGGCCACTCTTGCTACAGGGATTCCTGCCCCAAGCCAAAGACAAGTGTCACGTGAGGCTCAGCAAGTAGAAGAAGTTGAACAACTCTGCAGCAGCTTGAAGTGCTGGCAACATCACAGATTCATTCAATGGCATATTCAATGAACACAAAGGAGGTAGGAGAGAATGTATTGGATCCTAATGAGGTAAATAAGAGCTTACTCTCTCCACCAAGGCTTTAAATTGATGATGCACGACTTGATAGAAGGATCATGGATCTCAGAACAGGTGGAGATGTAGCTAATAACATCAGAAAACTTGCATGCACAGAGTTTACGTCTGATGGCTAGTTTGTGAGGTGTAAAGAATTCAAGGATTTCTTGACAGAGAATAGAATGGAAGATTTTTTTAAAAGGTAAGAAAGTCATGGGAAGAGATGTCATCATAGGAAATAGAGGAGGCAACCAAGAAGGTTGTAGCAGAGGTTGATGCTCATGTCAACAATATAACCCCTGATGAGGGAGTACAAGAAAGTTGTTGTTTATTGTTGCTAGGCTGGGATATTGCCTTAGCTATCGCTCTAGATACAATAAGAAGACAAGACACTGATCAATATATACTAGCATCTGAGGAACAGGCAGATGACTTTACTTAAGTTTAGGTTTTAGCACAAATATGAAATTTTCGCAATATGGGGAGTTGCTCCAGAGACAAATAAGCCTTAAGTAGAAAAACATAAATGACCTCATTGAAACCTTATTGTTAGGAGGTTTGCAGGCACACCTGCCCCCCAAGCAGCACCATTAGTTGTCAGCACTACTTTGTTTAGTGAAGTAGCAGCCAGAAAGTTGCAGGCTGACTTTGATAATTTACAAAAAGGTCATACCAAATTGCTGCAAGAATACAACAAAGTGTAATCACAATTTCTCCATCCACAAAACATCATCTCACAACCTACTACTCCTCAATCAAGGTCAACTGACACATCAATTCAACGAAGGGAAACCTTATCTTTGATGATAAAGGAGTTGAAAGAGCAACTAAGGCAGAGCAAAGAAGCTGAACAAACAGCTTGGGAGGATGAGAAGAAAAAGACCATCAATCTTGTGGATGACTTAGCCATAGATAGTCTTGCATTTTCATAGGCTCGATGATACTTGGAGCAAGATATAACAATTTGAGAAATGTGTATATCAGGTACATGCAACATGAGGAGAGCTTAAAAGATATACTGAGTACTTGGATTCCTAGAGTGTCGACAATAGACAGGATTTATGTGAAGGCCAAATATGACCCCAATGCCCTTGAGGAATCGGCAAGTACTAATGAGGTGATGGGATTGTTGGGAGATATTTTAACTTACCAGTCTAGATTAGAGATGCAACTTAAAGGTAAGTTGAAATCATTTGAAGCATTAGAAGAGGGAATGATGCCTAAGATCTTGGACAATAATGGGATGGTCAAATCTTTTGATCAGTGGAAAGGTGATTTCAATACTATAATTCCTTTTTTATGTTCTTTTATATATGCAAGTGGAGAGCCAGATTTATCTTCACTAAATAATAGCATGGACGAATCGATAAAGTTGAAATGAAATTTAAACAGTTTCAATAAGGAAGCAAAAGCAATTTTTTATGCAAAATATAATGCTCACATCAGCAAGGTCGCAAAGGTGCTTGATTTGCAGTGGCCTTAAAAGAATTTTTATGCTTCATGGTTGGACATGTATAATGAATACATTCTTTCCAGGTCACCTTGGTCATCATTTTGTGTCCAACAATTTCAAGTTCATTTAGTTCTTGTCATGTCCCCTTCTCGTCACTAATCCCTTTGGACATATGATTAGTCTACTCATCATCCCAATAGGCTAATTCAAGATACAAGGGATGCTAGGCGGTCACTTTGGCATATGGTGTTAATCAATTTCTTATAACTCAACACCCAATTTACATTTTTCATTAAAGTGGCCTTGGTGTTGTGGTGTAAAATTTAGTACATCCTATTCCAACATTGGTGGAGTTTAATTTTATATTTTATGGGAGTGATGACTTGTTTTAAGCGCCACCTATTTGCCTACGTTTGAGCACACTAATTATATGTTGGAGCGCACATTAATAAAATAATGTTTTAAACGCTAGCTTGTGGTAACGACACTCTGAATTGTAACGCAAGCTCCTGAGCCTATTTCTAGCAGAATCTATTCCTGGACTTGACAATGAGCTTAAACTGTTATGTTTGTAGATATGGATTCACATGAATATTTCCAAGTGTTTTGAGGAGAGCAGTTGTATCGCGTGGGGTCGAGTAATCTTCTCACATTCAGATAATCCGCTTGGTGCATATCTGGAGTATTGCGAGTGATAGTAGGAAGCGCCTGTGACATTGATAGACGTGTTGGCTTGACGTCGGGTGTGAAGGATGTTTGTAAAACTCTGTGACTGCATGTCGTGAGAAGAAACATCGAAAGGAAGGTGTGAACTGGGCGACAGTTTGAGAGATTTGACAGTGTGTGGGTGTTCTACGGAGACAAGTTCGCGTTGGCAACATACTGAGATTACCGTGGGATTCAGAGTTGTTTTATTGCATTCACAGCAGAGACCATCGCTTGTGTGGTGACTGTGGGATTAGCACGCCAGCCTTCAAACATTCTTCCAGTCTCTCCCTCTGTTGGACCTTGAGTAATACCAGGTGCCGTCATAACTAAGTACATAAACTCTACTGTACTGTGTGTTTCCAATATCTTCATATATTCTTAATGCAAGATTCGAATGACTGTCATTTAGTTAGATTCTGAGAACTGTGAAAGTTTGTTATATGAATCATTTGTGAACATTGAATAAATTGTTTTTTGGCTTGAGTATTGATTAATCTGATTTCATTGTTAAGGCTTAGTTCATACTTAGCTGGCTCTGTACGCAAAGTATGTATTTTTGACACATTCTAAATATTGTGAAGAAAAAAAATAGTAAACTGCTGAAGCTAGGAAACTGGAAATTACAAACCAACAACTGCAAGGTTACAGTGACAATTCAGTGGTTCTTATATTTTAGCTACCACAGAGCAGATATTTGCCAAAAATTATAACAGCTGGACAAACTTTAGGCCTACAAATCTCAGCAAGGGATATTACAGTTCCCCAGTGGCTTCATTGTATTTTTGCTCTTAGGTGGAAGAAATATTGTTTTGTAATGGGTTGTTGTACCTGTTCTATTCCAACAGAAATGTGGTTGTGGAATATAATATGTAACACATGTGAATTGGCTTATTAGCCTACATTCTCATTTCTCTATTTAAGGGGATATGAGCCACATTGTCATGGATTTTGGGACTTGTAGTTCTGGATGGGATACTTTGGCTAGTAGTATGTCTTAGGAAATTGTGTGTGAGGTTTGCAAAGAAGTCTATGTCAGCAATTTACATTTCAATTGAAGCTTACTAACACATGCTTCAATATGGTTGTCTCTAATTTGTAATTGTAAAGTTCCCATTTTCGCCTTAGTTACCGATTCGCTGGCATTGATGCTAGAATTGTGGATGGATGCGCAGGGATGTGGATTCGAATCCGGATGCCCCGTGGATGCGCATAGGAAGCGCATCCAGGGAAGCCAAATGCTCTCTGCATCAAAAGAGCATCCGGCTACCCTGGAGGTGCTTCCTGTGCGCATCCACAAGGCATCCGGGAGCATCCAGATGCATCCGCAGCCCAGGCATTGTTTTTGTTTTCATTTAAAAAAAAAACAACTTATAAGCACTTTATAGCATGTGATTTTTATTATTTTTTAACATTTTGTTTTGCTCCTAAACCCTAAAACGGCCCTAAAAGAGGTCATTCATTCTTTTTTCAACTCATTTTGTTTGCAGCTAGGCTCTCTTCTCATTTGGTCTCCATTTTGGCATTTTTAAGGCAAAGTGATTATTTACGAAGAGGATCGTTCGTGGGGTGCGAGATAGCTTCCGCAAAGGAGTTCTAAGTGTCTAAGGTAAGCATTTGATCCCATTCTTGAGTCTTTTAATGAATTGTTTTGAGATTTTGATGAATTTTTCAAGTTTGGGAAGAAAATTTTCAAGTTTTTTTCATTTTTTTAAGAAATAAAGAAACAAGTTTAGCTATCTATTTTAATATTTTTCTATCTTTTTTTTGCACTTGTATGCTTGATATTCATAGTTTTTTTGAATTTTCTAATTTAAATTTATTTAATTTCTTATTGTAGCAATTGCAAGAAATTAGATTTTATTGTGCAAGAATGGCCGTCAACAGTAGTCTAAGTTCAGTGGGAGGGCAAGGAGCCGATAACTTCAAAATTGATGTAGGATCTCCTTTATGGAGACATACCACAAGAATATCACAGGTTTTAGGAGGTGGCTCATATCTTTGGAAGTGTAATGTATGTGAGAGTAAACCATTCAATAGCTCGTATTCTTGGGTCAAACTTCATTTTATGGGCCCTTCTGGTAAAGAAATAAGAATGTGCAAAGGAAGAAAAAATGGGAAGGGGATGTCTAATGCACAAATAGCAGGATTTATAAAAGAACAAGAAGAGGCTGATAAATTGGTTAATAGATCAAAAAAACTTATTGTCAACCTCCATCCGGAAAGAAAAAAAATGCAATTGCCCAATGAACCAGTTGAATCTTTCAAACATCCATTCTTGCGAGTACCTGTATCAGAAGTGGAAGAGGAAGAAGAAGAAATTACCACCCGCAAAAGAGGTCCATTGGCCACAACATTTAAAATGGAGGCAAGAGAGCTTGCTAATCAAGCCATTGCATGCTGCCTCTATGCCAATGGTCTTCCTTTCAACTTGGTGAGATGACCATATTGGAAGGAGATGGTGGCAGCCATCAATAAAGCACCAATTGATTACACAAGTCCCGAGTATGAAAAGGTGCGTACCACCCTGTTGCAAAAAGAGAGGACTTTTGTAGAGAGATCTCTTAAACCAATTAGAAGTTCTTGGAAAAATTCAGGTATTTCTATTGTTTCTGATGGATGGAAAGATACAAAAAACCGTCCATTGATTAATGTGATTGCAATGTCCCCCAAAAAGGCAATGTTTATGAGGGCAGTTGATTGTGAAGAGGAAGTGAAAGATGCATAGTTCATTTCCAGAATTCTCATTGACACCATAGAGATGGTGGGTAGTGAATGTGGTCTAGGTAATCACGAACAATGCAAAAAATTGTAGGGGTGCAGGTGCTTTGGTTGAGGGCTGATACGACCACAATTTTTGGACACCATGCATCGTACACTCCCTCAACTTGGTGATGCAACAAGTAGGCACTCAGATAGATTGGGTGAAACAAATATACCAAAAGGGGGAGGAGATCCAGATGTTTGTGACAAACCACCAAATGTCACAATTGATATTCAGATCTTTCTCCAAATTGGAGTTGTTGAAGGTAAGTGTAATTACTAAATTTACTTGGTTTATTTAATTTTAATAAATTTTGTCATATACAAATTATTTGTTTATAAATTTGCTTAATATTTATGGACATATTGTTATTAACTTACTTAGGTTGTTGAGACCTTATTTGCGTCTCATACTATTGTTATGAGATGACTTGTCAAGGTGCAAGAGGCATTGAGCCAAATGGTTATTTCCAACCAATGGAGTATGTGAAAGGCTTCAAATTCAGAGAGAGCCCAAAAGGTCAAGGCATTGGTCTTGGATGACAATTGGTGGGCTCGTGGGCAATTTGTATTGGATTTCACCGAGCCTATCATGACTATGCTTTGATTTGTAGACACAGATGAACCTTGTTTGGGGTATGTCTATGCAGGCATGGACACAATGGTGGAGAAGGTAAAAATTGAAATACAGAAACATGAGAATGACCCCATACAATGTGAAACCTTATGCAACACGATGGAAACAATCATTCATCATCGTTGGGAAAAGATGATCACCCCATTGCACCTCCTTGCATATGCCTTATCTTCGAGGTACTATAGTGCTAAAATACTTGGTATGCCAGATAGAGTAGCACCATATGCGGATGAAGAAGTTGCTAATGGGTGCTACAAAGCCTTTGTAAGACTCTTCCAAGATGATGAAATGCACAAAAAAGTTAGGACAAAATTTGGCTTATTTGCCTCCGAAATAAAACATAGTCCACTTGCAGTAAAGGACCAATATGACATGGCAGGTACAACATGGTGGTACCTCTATGGTCAACCATTTAAGAATCTACAAGCTCTTGCAATCAAGGTCCTCTCACAAGTAAGTTGTTTTTGTTTTTTGTTTACCACTTGTATTCTACAATTTAGTACTTAACATACTTCAATTTGCTTTACATTTTATGTTTAATTTTGTGAACATTGTCCAGGTCGCAAGGTCTTCTGCTGCTGAACGGAATCGGAGTACATACTCTTTTATCCACTCAGTGAAGCGTAACTGGTTGGGCTCAAAAAATTCTAAAGACTTGGTTTAGATTCATACAAACTTGTATCTTTTGTCACGTAAGGAGGAACACTACAAGGATGGGGTAGCCAAGCTTTGGGATGTAGCCCCAAAGTGTACCAACTTGGAGGCAATTGTTGAGGATCTTACTAGACTCACTTCAAATTATGATGTTGATGATTACATCTCGACACATGCTGCATCTAGTACAAGTGGAACTATTTTGGGTTCAAATGATCTTGAACTTGCAGCAGTTGGAGATGAAGAGTGTTGGCTAAATATTTTGCAAGTCACTAAGACTACAACTTGGCAAAATATTTCTTTAGTCAGCAGTGTATGAGATTTCTCTCTCCTCTCAACAATAGGGAAGCTCCCTTCTTACCGCAGGTGACTTCAAGTAAAACTGAACTGTATCACACACAGTTCTCCTTGCTACAACAATACCCGGTGGCTCAAGGAATGACTTAAGAACACTCCTTTAAGACAGCAGTTGATTTTATCTAAAGATGAAATAATATAAGAACTCAAAGTCTTTTATCCTTACTTCAAATAATCACTCTAATTTTGGATGTACAAGTAAGCTCAAAGTCTTCCCTTGAACACCCTCTAATTGATTGTAGTGTCCCCTTCTGAGACTATACTGTCACCAAATAATCTCAGCTATAATGATGATCACGATAGTGAAAAAAATCTGACTACTATATCCTCTTAAAACTTTGCATATCAATCTCCTCCTTCAATTTATCAAACTTAAAGAGATCTCAATCTCTTCTTTATAATCTTCTTATAGACTTCTCATATACTACCAAAATAATCTTCTTTGTATATTACTTTCTATCAGTGTAGATAACTTATTTATCTTCTTTTACTCACATAAAATTATGCTTTTGCGTGAATTCTCTAGACTTATTGATCACAGCTTTACCATTATGAGTAAGACTTTAAGTTTGTCTTATTCTACTAGTTTATTTGAATAAGATGAAATTTTGTCCTATATGACCAGTTTGTCTTTTCAGTCAATATAAACTAATACCAGGCTTTGCTTGTGGTTGTATCGGGTTTTTAATTGCTTTTCCTTTGTTGAGTTATGTGGCACCTCTTGCAGGCTGACTAGTTTCTTTGACCATATTGACTTAGTTGTTTAATAATATAATTTTCTGTCTGTATCTATATTGCTGTTGGCTGGATATTTCCTTCCCTCTGATTCTTGTCAACAGCGCTGTATAAATTAAGGAATGACTCGTAGTTTAATTCCTCTTTGTTATATCGCTAATTATGGAGGGGATTCTTTCCTAAGAAATAAGTTACAAGATGATAGATAAAATCTTTGTTCGATGCCTGGCTATTGCTGACTAATATAAAGGATGCCGATTGTAGTATACACGTTGAATATAATATAAAACGCTGAATGATCTGGAAATGTGTTGACTGTCTTTTTTCTTCC
>MU224579.1:47883-66205 GCA_018584345.1 Thuja plicata
TAATTATATCATATGTATAATATAATTTATTAATTTTAATAATAAATTATTTTATTAATTTATTTGTCGATTATTCTATTTTTAATTATTTATTATTAAATTCTATTATGGAGGGGACATTACATTGATTTAAGATTCCAACACTGAAGCCAAAAGTCTTCAGCTTTGAAATGTTGCAGCCACTACTCTATAGTAATCTCGATCTTCTGAAGCACAAAGTCTTTAGAACACTTGGATTAAAGGTTCTCCAATGATATAAACAAGATAACTATTTAATTTGAACAAGGATCAATGAATGCAATATAAGAATACATCCATTAATAGTCAAGACAACAACACAAAGTCTGTCAAATCTCTATTCCTTTATTCAAATGCTCGACCTTTTTACAATGAAACACAAGGTCTTCGGAATTCAAGAGTTTTGCCTATAGTTTACTTAAACACAACCAAAAGATGAACATTTACAATGACCTCCCTCCTTTATATAGGAAGAGAGGAGAGAGGAAAGTGGAGAAGAAAGGGAAAACCCTTAATCACTTTTACTTATTCAATCCTTATCTATAATTAACTAACTTTGACTTATTCAATGCTACAGGACCTAATGCACTTGCAGCATGATTACATGAGACTACTTTGCACGTGATACTATCACATGCAATTCCATGTCGTTCTTACATTGCGAGTAATCTGTCAAATACAAATTACAAATACATGATAAAAAATTTCTAAATGTCTCTCGAACCGAAATATGAATCTGCATCCTTGATTGGTGATTACTGGGAAGGCATCTTTTTTTCTTTCGATCTCTATCTTGAAAGCATTCTATGCTTGCAATCATTGCATCGCTTATCCCTTCCTTGTCTGGCTCCATCATATGGTTGCTCTCGCTTTGTATGCTTGTGCCATGGGAAAAACATGAGAAGATCTTTGTTCAACTTGCAACAAGAACTTGCATCATTGAGGGCAAGAACAAACTTGATGCATCTTACAAGCGAGTGAAAGAAAGATGAAGAACAAGGTTTTTCTGGAGTAATGTCATAAAAAGTCATGAAAAAGCATGATGATGGGCTTTTCGGAAACATGTGCATACTGAGGGAAAGTCAAAAAGTGGGCTTTTTTGGCTACTTTGTATATTGGAAGTTTCACACTTGTCTCTTCAACATGTAAATGAAAAGGCGGGCTTTTTGTTGCATCTTGCATATGAGGGGAAGAATCTTTTTGTATTATTTTCTTTATTCGCCATATCTTACAGATGAAATAGTGTCTCCAACCACAATTCAATTCTCAGAATATGCAAACATCCCACTGCTAGATTTTATGAGAATGATATTATGGTGTCCAATGCATGCCTTCAATCTAGCTTCTATACAACTGCCTCGAATGTCTCTTACTCAACCATCTAAATGAAAGTCATACATCTAGAACACTTATATTCCCATGAAGTAATGGTGCCCACTTAAAAGCTTTAATGTAGAAATTATTTCATGGTACTATCATTAGGTCTCTTAGACTCAGAGCATCAATCAACAATGGATGGAACTTCTGAAACTTGATGTTGACTGGGATCAACAACCTTGAAATCTTTATAATGATTACTTTACTTCTTAATACTGTCATATGTTGTGTTTTCTATGATACTCTGCATCAAAACTTTCCCCGTGCTTGTAGGATCCCTATTGTATCTGTTTAAATCCCTGAAGACTGAGTTACAGGTGTAGTCAAAGTGCAAAAGATATTTCTTGTAGCCTAGTGCAATCAGGTCATATTCTTGCCATAGCAAGTAAAAGTTGCATAAAGAATTTATCATCAGGTATGCGATGGATGTCGTTTGATTATGAAGCCTCATCCTCCATTCAAAGCCTGACATACTCACGTACTAGTTTCTATTCCAGCCAATGTCAAAGATACAAGCCATAAATGGTGCATTGCTGAAGACAAATGCAAAGAACATACTAGCAAACTGCTCAAAAACGGCTAGCACAAAGACTTCTCAGGTTCAAAACAATCTCAATGCATACGTGAAAGAGGAATGCGGTGAAAAGAACATGGAGAGTATATAGGTCCCCATATCAAAAACAAGCAAATGACTCCATCAGTAAGTGCACGTTTCCAATGACTTGTAAGTTCCAGCAGAGACATCGTAGTTTATAGATGAAAAAGAGGCGTGAGAAACTCCAATGCGGATTTGAAACAACAAATGCGAAGTTCCAAAGTAAAAAACCATAATAGAAGATTTTGCAAATTAATGACATCTCCCAGTTCTGGAAAAGAACGCAAATTTGAGGGCGTAAATGATGCCTTACAAAACGGTTTGTAAGTTCAAAACTCATTTATCAAATGTCTTCATCGCAAGTCAAACTGACACCAAAGGAGGAGGAAAAGCGTGTTTAAAATCCACCACAATCAAGCCACGAACAAACTTATGGAGAAAAACGCGTATGTTGGGATTTGCATTTTGCACACTCGTAGCTTATAATCCCCTCAACGGGTTTTGGGAAGTCTATCACAAGTCATAAATTGGCTTTTTAAAAATATGTCAAGCCTCCTAAAAATGTCACCCAGCATGTTAAACAAGCGATGACGGGGTCTATAGAATGTTTCACATATGTTTTGAAACATATGCAAACATGCAAGTTCACTTAAAAATGCCTCCATAGACTTTTAAATGAAACCGTAGTTTTGGTTGAAGGAAAGCATATGCAAAGCCAACAAAATTCGACGCCTAGGGATTGACATGAAACCACGGCCTTTCAAAGACTGAATACATGTGTTCTCTTTGCTTAGAATGATATGGAAATGTCTTTAAAAACAGTGCCTTCATCTTTTAAAAGAAACGATGCCTCATATCAAACAAAACAACCACAGGTTTTAGCATACATTTGATATGTATCCGAAACATGTGTTATGACTTCCGAAAAAAATATGCAAAAACTCCAAAAAGCGCTGCCATAGGCTCTTTAATGAAACTGTGGTCTTTTAAAAAGAAATGACTGGCTTTATAAGACATATAGCATATGCTATTTAAAAATATATGCAAAGCGCTCCAAAAATGCCACCTTGTATGCACTTTAAAATATGTGATCACAGTTTTTAGGCTTGACCACATATTACATAACATATATAAAATATGTGATAGCACTTATAAAAACTTGACTTTACTAGACTTGGCGCCTTTTAAATCGCATTACACAATAAAATACATGTTATTAGGAAATATGCAATGTTACTTGAAATATCTGCTCACTTAGAATGTCGGTCCTTTTCAAATATTACACATCACAATTTACACATGTAATATGTAACATGGAAATAAAGTTCATCTTTCGCATATCAGACGGGACATTATGCATTTGGGGGTTAAAATAATATATTAAATGCAAAGTATTATAAACAAATAATCATGCGATGATAAGATTTAAATTAAAATCTCATTGCATTTTTAATTATACATAACATTTTATATAATATATTAATAAAACTTACAAAAATAAAAGAAAAAGGGATTAAGACAAAAATACGAAAAATAAACCTTTAAATCTATAATTAATCTAAAATTCGATTAAATTTTCCCATGGGTTGTCTCAATTTTGAGAATTCAAATTTGAGGACAAAAAAGAGGATTTTTTTGAGAATCCTTATGATTCGGATTAGTGAATCTTGATTGATGAACATTGAATCATGAACTACATTTTGATTTTGTATATGATATGGCTTATTTGAATATTTGTGAACTATCAATTGGCATTTAATATTTGTGTTGAATCTTGATCAATGATGATGTATCATACTATGTTTACTATCAAATGATTTAATTTTGTATATTTCTTGCATTTCTTTGCATATATATATATCGCATCCAAACCCCCCCCCCAAAAAAAAATAAAAATCACACATCCACGCACCCGTACCCGCACCTGAATCGGTAACTTAGAAATTTTTCGCAAGCATCAGAGTTTGTTGGATTAGCCTATCACTGGCCCTNCCAACCCCCCCCCCCAAAAAAAAATAAAAATCACACATCCACGCACCCGTACCCGCACCTGAATCGGTAACTTAGAAATTTTTCGCAAGCATCAGAGTTTGTTGGATTAGCCTATCACTGGCCCTCGTAGGATAAGGAAGGGTCCCCTTTTGGAAAAGATCAGTGTGTATTCTCTGTTAGAGCTCAACATATGCTCAAGGTTGGCCTTCATTGGACTTAGTTTGGCTCACTTACTATTTATAGTGAGTATGTCAGGAAAGTCAAGGTTACTATTTATAACAGGGCACCTAAACAGGTTATGATTGCAATGCTTAGCTGGTTTGATCAAATAATGAGGGATTTACTATTTATAGTAATTCAATGGTTGATAGAGAGGGACACTTACTATCTTTAGTAAGGCAGTTGGGTGCACAGTGGTCACAGTGGTTAACTCCCAGGTTCAGACGGAATTGAGAAATAATGATATTTTGTGGAGTTATGTTATTTTAATTATTAATAAAGTGATTACTTTATTTATAATTATTTATAAAGTTAAAAAGTCACTTTATATTCAATGGGGCCATGACCCTTCATTTAAGTGACTTAAAGTGCAATTAATTGATTATATTTTGGAGGACAAAATATTAAAGTATTTTATAAAGTCAATTTGCACACAAGTTATATTATTTTAAATGATATTAAAGTGGATTTATAATCCACGAATATGAGTGCCCAAGTTTGAAGACTTATTATAAATTTTTATTAAAAACCTAAAGTGGATTTTAAATGCTATTAAGGAGATTGGGGTTTATAAAAGCACATCAAAAAGCAAATCAACCTCATTATTCAATGATCATTTGACCTTGTTTTTGGTGCTCTTGGGAATTGTGCATTGAGACCTGTTGATGTGAGTTTTGTTCCACTACAACATACAAAATCAAACACCCAATGTTTCGAGGTGAAATTCTAAATATTCAACTCTCTCTTGAATAAGGTCATCTCTCATGCTAAGCTTGCAAAGTAAGATCATGAAATGACTTCAAGGTTCCTTTCAATTGTGGATACTCGCTCACTGAAATGATGTGATTTGCTGGTAATCACTTAGGGGACTTACGTTGTTCATTCAATGAATGTCAACTGCTTGCACTTCTAATGATTTGGCTTAACAATGTGCAATGAAAATATAGTTTTTGATCTTCCAACTTGTACTTCAACTCAAACTTAAACTTCTAATTCCTACTACTCCTACTTAATCATGAATGCAAGGAAGTATGGATGGACTTGGACTCTACTAGGTGCAATCTTGTCAGGGGTTCCACCCACATAGTGCAAGCTTCTATGATAGACTCAAATGGTTTTCAAATTAATATTTCCTCTTTAATGCCATCAAATGCATGCAAACTAAAGATTCAATACTAATTGAAGTTAAGTACTTTCATTCATCGACTTACCACACAAGGTACACTTACAATCAGCAAGAGGCTAGTGGCCCGGCTTTGTTCAAGTCAAGCAAGTAAACATCCACAATTCTTTCATCCAACTAAACTACTTCAACATGAAAAGAAATCTACTCCAAGTGAAAGATTGAGGAAACCATGCAACACTTAAAAGCAATATTAAGTAATTCACCATGAAACCAACAATGAATTATCAATTATTGTGATAAGCATTATAGCAACAGTTTGATCAAGTCTCTCCCTTAGATAACCTAATCTAATCTCCTAAACTATTAGCTCTCTAGCTTCTAACTCCACTACTCCAATCTAATGCTAATGAATTACAAATGATAAGGCCTTGGCCTTTTATAGATGTCCAATCACAACGGAGGGCCAAGATCGATTCAAGATCAAGGGCCAAGATTTATCCCTACAAACCCTAATTAGGGTTGCCAAATTTACAACCAATTACATGAGGGCACCAAAACATGGGCCAATAAGAAAATTACAATGATTTTTCCAACCAATGAGAAATTAGGACACTTGGCATAATGTGATTGGATGTGCTTGAATCTGGAATTTTTCTGATTGGAGAAGACTTCTAGGTGCCACCTCATCATCTTATCCTGTAGACTTGATCAATCTTTTGGGTGATGGGAAAATATCTCTTGATACTCAACATGGCCAAACCTTCAATAATGATGGCATATTCCCAAATTGCTTCATCTTCTCGAATCTTCTTCATCTTTCACTCTTGGAAATTTTCTCATTGCTATGACCTGAACTTGTAATCTTGGTGTCCTTTTGATTCTTCTTGAGGTGATGATATCCTCCATGTAGTTGGATCCCTTTAAGGTGAACTTGGATTTCAAAAGGAAATCCAAGTTGATAAAAAATCTTCTTCGATTTACTTTCTTCTTGATTCTTGATCCTTGAATTGGCATTTTGATGATCTGATTTGAAACTTTATTCTCATTTGGATTCCTCGAGCTTGAAGTCTTGAGTTTGAGCGTGCTTGAAGTCTTGAATCTCCATCCCTCTCCTTCCTTCCAGCAATTCACCTTGCAAAACAAGAAAGAGGTTCGCATTAAAAGCTTGGATTTCACTCCTCTTCATAAAATCAAAACTCAATGCCAAGAAATGAAATTTAAGAGGAAATCAGTCTACTTAGACAATTTTAATGAATATTTCGCCTAATTCAACATGAAGGATTGAATTTCTCCATCTTTAAAGTTTGATCACACCTTGCCATGAAATACTGAGTTTATAATTTCAAATCTACAAATATTTGATTTTGTCTTATGAAATTCTAATCTTCCATGATTTCCCATGCCTTGCTGCTACAGAATTTCTGGGTTTACACTCCCTTAAATTTGCAAAGAATTATCCGATTTGACCCAAAAGAACTTAATTTTTATGACTCCTAAGAAGTCTGATTTTTCTTTCTCCCAGCGTACTGGAGTTTTGATGATTCTATGAACAGCTCCCAGAATTTCCCAAAATTCGCCCTTCAATTTGATGAAAATCGCTGTAATTAATGGTCTGCTCTGTTTATTCTCTTAGCTCTTTGTTTGTTTGAATTTGGTGATCGAATGAGGAAGTTCAATTTTTTATTTTTTTGTGTTTGTAAGTGGGAAGATGAGAGGGTCAGAATCCGACCTTGTCTCAATCCCACTGGAATGAGGGAAGGTTGGAAACCGACCTTCTCTCAATCACTCATAACTTCACTCTTCTTTCTTTTAGGAAATTTCCAGCCTCCTACTTAGATTTTCATGAACGCAAACGTAAATCAGACCAAATCAGATTTTATAAGGGGGAGAAATAAAATTTATTTTGTCTTGGAGAACTTGTTTTAAATCACCAAAAAAAAATGCTCAAGCAATTCTGAAAATGGTTCAAGGCAAGGGTCGAATTTCCTTGTCGTTGATGTTCTAAGTGTGGGAATGATAGAGGGTCGGAATCCGACCTTGTCTCAATCCCACTAGAATGAGGGAAGGTTGGGTTCCGACCTTCTCTCAATCCCTTGTAACGTTCTCATTTCAGATTTTCATTTTTGCATAAAGGATTTCTTTCTCCATTTGGGAACTTTCAGATTTGCAAATGTTAATAAGAGTAAATTAAACTTTCAATTTTGCCTTTGAAAATTAACTCCAATCATGATGCGTGTGCGATCTGCTGCTAGTTTAAAACAAGAAGCGAAATTTTTTGATGTTTCAACTGTGGGAATAAGAGAGGGTTGGAATCCGACTTGCTCTCAATCTCACTGGGATGAGGGAAGGTCGGAATCCGACCTTCTCTCGATCCCTTGCAAAAAATACTTCAGCGACTACACACTTTCCAACTGTCCAATTTCTTTTTCTTCATGCCTAGTTTTGTTCATTTGGGGCCTAAGTTGACTGAAATTTAGATTCTAATGAAGATCTTGGTTTTTTAGATGTTCAAATTTGATCATGCTCAAGGAAAAATGATTTTTTGTCCTTAATCTCACCCATTTTGAGTCCATGAAATGAATGTGTTTGCCCTAATGTGAGGGTGTAAACTTGGTTGACTTTCATATTGGGAACAAGACAAGGTCAGAATCCAACCTTGTCTTGATCCCATGGGAATGAGGAAAGGTTGGATTCCAACCTGATCTCAATCCCATCCAATCCATTCTTCTAGATCCAACTTGTCCTTACAAAATTTCACTCTCAAATTTTCACTTCCAAATCACAAATTTGTTCAAGTTCAAAAAAATATTCTAAGTGGAAGAGTCAAACTCAAGATGGAGGTTTCGGCTGGAGTAAGAGAGGGTCGGAATCCGACCTGCTCTCAATCCAGCTAGAATAAGGGAAGGTCGGATTCTGACCTTCTCTCAAACCCATGTTTCATCCGTCAATTCTCAAACTGATTAAACACTCTTAGGGCGAATTTTTTATATATAAAATATAACATTTTCCTTTCTTATACTTTAAGTTATATTTTATATAAATACTGTCAGGATGTTTGAGATAGGTTTCAATTGCATAGGATTTTAGATGCAGATTCTAGATTTTTGAGGTTTTCAAAAAATTCTAGACTTAACCAAATTTCAGGATTCAGTATGCCTTCAACATTCTAACCTCCCTTAACCCTTCTTGACTTTCTAAGGCCGAATTGAAGATGGAACAAGGATATTCTGAAGGTTTTAAGTCATTTCATCCCAAATCCATTGGTTTCAATTCTATATTCGTGACAGACTTAGCTAAACTCATGCCTACATCACAGACAAACTGGACTTCCCAACAGGCCAAAATTGCTCGAAATTACTTTCTCAACTTGGAGACTTGAAAATTTTGCCAACTAAAACCACCTAAAAGCACCTAAGACTAGTACTACTACCTCTGCTGAAGCAAAAAGAGGGGGTGCCTATTTCGAATGGGGCGATGGTGTGAAAACCTCACAACAAGACCAAGGGTTTTAGTCTATTTGTGCATTGGAAGACGAAAACGCTCCTTTGCCTTTGCAATTCTGAAGTTGTGGAAGACCAACTGAACTATTGCCTGAGCATGGGCTTCATATAGGAGTCCAATCTGAGCATAAAGAGCAGATTTGTGCATGGGTTTGAAGCATATTTGAAGTCTCAACTATTGCAGACCTGTAGGATCATCATTGGCAGCCATTAAAGAGCGTATTACAAGATTTTATCTTGCTGCTACAATGATGCTACAATGCCCACGCTACAGTAACCTGTGAACAGTAAATGATACAGTATTTTTGCATTTCCATAGAAAGATACAAGGGTTATAAGTGCATATTTTTTAAAGAGTATTTCCAGAATAGATTGTGGCAGCCATTGCAATTTGTTGTCCCCAATTTTGAAATCACAAAATTGGACAACCCTACGCAATTTTCTCATATATTCGTAGGGGTTTCTCTAAGTTTTGGTGTCCTAAATAAACGTTTCTCTAAGGAAATGAATTATCCCTTGTATTGGCTTGGATTTCACATCTTTTGGACACTAATTTTGAAATTTCCGTCAAGTTCTCATCCACTTTGCTTGTCAAAACAGGTTTTTCTTCCCTGAGTGCAAGCACTTATTTTTGGTAACCTTCGAGTCTTTTCTTGTTTTTCCTCATTTTTGTGCATTGTTTTCGATTTTTTTTTTATTCTAGATTGATTGCATTTTCCTTTCCGCTCGTTTTGAGCTATCTTAGGTCTCAATTGGATTTGTATTTCAAAAGATATTAAGGAATTAAGTGTACTGCTGGTGGGCTTTTTAAGCCCGACTACATGTCTTCATTCTTTGATTAAAAATCTTGCATAAGTGGGCTTTTTGTCGGTCTTTACATGACGTCTTGTGTATCATTTACATGCAGTTTGGAATTAAATCTCCACTGAACATATTTGAGAAAATATGTGGATTTTTATAAATTTTTTAATATGTTGGTGGACTTTTTAAGTCTTAAATGTTTTATCTTTATAAAAGTTTAAATTTTTGTAAGTGTACATGTTCTGGAAACTCATTGAAAAACCAAAATATTTACTCATAGGTGCGGATTTTAAAATGCATTACACATCCAACGTTCGTGTTTGTATTTTAAATTGACTTACAAATGCTCTGAAAAAGACCGTAATTGCCTGTGGCGGCATTTTTTGCTTGCAATGCATATTAAGAAGCCTGTCTATACTTTTCTTAAAGAGTATATGACTTGTCTTTCACTCTCAAAATCCCGTCATGGGTTTATAAAGGCAAAACATTGAATTTTAAACATGTAATGGTTGTTTTAAAACCCGTCATCACTTTGAAGGACACTTTGTGAAGTTATAACAAATGCAAATGACTATCAAAAGCCCGCCAACGGTTTTAGAAGCACATTATATGTCATGTTTTAATGTGTCTTCTTTCTAAATACCCGTCGGAAATCATGTAGTAAGGGCATCATTTTTTATATGAAATACATCTCTAGAAACACGCTATAACCTGCTCCATTCCTTGCTAAAGCCCGTTAAAATCTTGGGCTGGGATTTGGAGGGCATCAACATATAGTAAAGCTCATATATATTAGACTTGTGTGAGGTGTAAGGGCTTTCTTAAAGCTCGTTATTGCTCTAAATGTCGATTTGAGTAGGGATTTTGGTGCAAGGGCTTTCTTATAGTCCGTCAAGATTCATTCCAAGCATTTTTATGCTTGTGACACGGCCTCATACAAAGCCCGTCCAAGGGTAGGAATGACTGGTTCTTTAGAAGAAAGTCTCATTTCATACTTGCAACTCCATTCTAAATACCCATCCAAAGTAAAAAAAAATGTAATTTGCAGCCTGTTCTTTCTCACTAAAATCACATCTCTTACACTAGGGCATCGTTTTTGGGATATATTACATCTTCATTGCAATCTCAAGCAAACAACTTCGATTCGTAGGTTTGAATGAGTCCTTTGGTTGCTATTATCTTGCATTTTGATCTTCCATCATGGACATTTGTCAAGAATCTTTTATTGACTCATGAAAATTTGGTGAGAAGAATTAATGAAATTCTTTGCCTATATAGCTCCAATCTTGGGAACTCCTTCCTAATTCGAAATCACTTGGATTTGTGAGAGATTTGTTCAAAGATTTCAGATACTTCTTCATTTGCATTTCTCAAGGAAGAGGTAAGTTTTTTGTTTTACAATTTCTAGGGCTTTGTTTGTTTGTTTTCTTTTCCAAGTTTTTGTATATGTTTGTTTGTTTTTATGATGTAAATCTTCAATCTTGTTTTCAATTTTGTATATGTGTTCTTTAAATGTTGATCTTCCCATGTTCTCCCAAGAAACTTCAAAATTTGTTTCAAAGTTGCAATGCAAGATACTCATTTCTTTTGCATATGCAGTCGAGATAAAAAACTTCATTCTTAAAATTGTTTTACTCAAAAGAGCAAATTACTTCCTCGTCATGCAGTGCAAGCTAAAAAGCCCACCTTCAAGTGTTTTGCGTACACTTTCCTCACCTTTTCCAAAGCTGCAAAAGGACTTAAAAATCCCATTTGTGTGCATCAAGTGTCTTCCGGATAACTTGGTAGTGGGACATAAAAACCCCACCTATGAGTAAATAAACTTCCTATTTGTATATATACGCATACCTACTCCATTTACTTGCTCTAAGCTTGATGTTCGCTCATATGCAGTACCTCCAAAAAACCTCATTTTTGAGTTTTTCCCTTATTTAAAGAGCTGATTTTGCCTAAAAATCCATTGCCCTTTGCTGCTCAAAAGCTCTTCAATCATTTTCCCCGCTTGCATGCTTACAGATCTATACAGTTTGTAACCCAAATCAGTGTCATATGGATCCATCAAATGAAGACGGACTTACACTTTGGAATTTTCATGTGACAGTTTCACTTGCGTATACACTTGCTATGTCAGAGGGAGTTGTTTCTCCGAAAGGAAAGGAAAAGAAAAAGATGTACCAATATGATAATTACCAATACTCCATCTCTCCTTCTCAAGTAACTTAATACCTGGATGGGATTTGGGATACAGAGCTTGGTCACTGGGATATGGGTGAGTTCCTCAAGAGGGTTGAAACTTCAACCAAAGAGGAAATGATTTATGTCAGGTAGAGCTACATCCACCTAGTTGTGACGTTTCCTGTGGCCGCCGTGGGGCCATAATTTGCTATGGCATGTGCAAAGAGCTTTGACTACACTTCCAGAACCATTAGAGATTAAGATGGAAACACCATCATCAATTTGAATTCCGATACCATTGACCGAATTTTGAGAGTGCCTCCTACTCCTGTGGTCATGAACATAATGAAGAAAAAGGCCTTATAAAGGTGGGACAATGGGAGACATGATTGCATTAAATATGTTAATTAAAATTGGTTGATCAACAAGAGACCCAACTTGTCAAGATGGCCTAAGGGTGTTCACCGATTAGAGTTCAAAGAAGAGATTAATGATCCAATCACATTCCTTAGTAGAATCGGAGGTCTTGCGAAATCTAACACATTTGAGCCATGGATGTATAAGTTTATTTCCTTGAGTATCATGTCCAAGTAGAAGATCTTTTGCGGAGAGATGATCAGTGACATTCTTTGTGAGCAGCTGTCCCAGGTTACTACCACTTATACATTCTACATGAATTCTTACCTTGTGTATATTGTTGCTGCCCTAGGATCCATTTGTGGCCTCTCAACCAAAGGAGATAGATCATTGGTGCCTGTGTGAGACTATTATGAAAAGCTAACTTTGAGACCCAGACGAGCTCATTACTGAAGGGTGCAGGATGCTTTCTATGGACACTACATGTATTTGTTTGATAAGGAGCTTCCTAAGAAGCATGTATCTGATGAGGCCTGGAACAAGGTGAATGAGTATGGTTGCCTCTTCCTACAGTTTCCCAACTTTACATATCTCAGAGTTGGTTATTTTTGAGGTGAGCCCTACACCTTGCCACACTACCCCACCGAAAAAATCATTTTGATGGAGTTCGTGAGGCAACTCATGGCTGTACAGGCATATCAGTCAACATTGCAGATGCCTGGAGTGGGTATTTCTTCATGGAATCCACTCACGATTAGAGGATACTCCTTGGACACGGTTCCCAAGGATAAATGGATGGAGTATGAACTTTAGGAGATAACAATCAAGAAGTTTATGGCCAGAAGTTTCTTTGACTAGAGAGGCATGAATGACAAAATGAGAATTTGTGCACATTCATCGCCTTGAGGACATTTGGATTGACCTTTGTACTGTGGTTGATATCAAGAGAATGTTCTATTGTTGGTTGACGATGAAGCAAATTGTGAATTTTTACTTGGCACAAATTCCTGATGGAGTTGAAGATGATGGAGATATTCTGGATACTGACTACCAGAAACATGTAGAGAACTTGTCCATTCTGCCACCTTCATGGTCAATAAAAGAAACTATGTCTATCAGGGATAGGTTTCAAAGTATCTTGGATAATACTAACATTTGGTTAAAGAGGAGAGGCTTGAAATGCATTAAAATCAAGTCAGGAAAGGGCTTCGATCCTGCTGGTCTGATTGGATTGAGGTTTGCAATTTGAGGGAAAGGTAAGAATGATGCCTCAGCTTCAGAAATCAAGGCTATTCCAAAGCTCACTATCAAGGGGGGGAAAGCTACAGTCAAGGCTCTCGAGCTAGTTGTGGTAGCAAGTGAAGAGGTGGAACGTGAAACGATTCATTCGTTTGATAGTGAAGAAGAGCTGCATGATACTATCACTCTAGAAGTATCCCAACCTCAAAGCAGAAGTAATACCTACAACACCTAACTCAGCACCAGAATCAAATGAAGCTCCCTTGTGTCCACTCGATATATATGTGGACTCTTTCTCCACCGTGCATGTATCTTTAGTGGACCCTCCTTTGATAACGCCTGCTATGCTCTTCAGTTGCTCCAGCATATACCGCAGAGGATCATTATGGAAACCTAGAGAATGTATTTGATGCATACTCTACTTTTCCTTTTATGTCTGATGCACCTATGACATCACTCGACACTTCTGTTGCACAATTTGAGCAGCTCATGGTCGAGGTTTCATGGGGAAGCTTAACACCAGTAGCAATCCAAACCGAAATTCCTGTTGTAGTCACTACTATTGCACAGGTGGAATCAGTGAGTACCATGATTACTACTTCAACATCTCAGTCGTCTTCTTTCTCTTTATCTCCATGGCTGAGTTCTATCACTCAAAAGAGGAAACGTGAAGTTCCTCCTAAAGAATTTGATTTCAGTCAGCACAACAAAGCTAAGACTTTGAAGAAGAAAAAAGCAAAAACGGTTTCAAAAGTTATGATTGATGAGAATGAAATCAAATATGTTGAGGTTGTTGAGAGACTTGTTGATAAACTGACTGAAGAACTTCAGGCCACTGACTATAAGTTCACCAAAGTTGAACTTGGTAAACAAACATGGTTGGGGTGTCAGCAAGATGCACATGATGCAGTTGCTTTGTTTACTAGAAGGAATGACAAACTATGGGAGAAGAAGAATCGGCTGAAGGAAGAGAATGCATGTCTTCTAGAAACAATAGAGAAGATGAACAACTCCTCACAACGAGTTGATCCCATCTCTTCATCTCTACCAGAAGAGTCCAACAAATACACTGAGCAACTTGAGCGGAAAGCCAAGGCTATTGACGACTAGTGCGGTCACTTGGAGTCACAGGGTGTGCAAGTGATTCGAGATGCATACAAGGTGTTGAGGCATGCCAAGGAAACTGTTACAAGTTTGAATGGGCTCCTTACATCATTCAATCAACAATTGAAGGTATTGGAGAAAGATTTGAATGTGTGGGAAACTATGTCAGACACTGATCTAGATGCAATGCGTGAGCACAGAGTCATTTCCTCATTGGATATGTACTACGAGTTCTCAGACTTGATGATCAACAAACAACAAGTCATTCAAGGACTAGTGACAGAGGTAAAAGCAGCTATCATCTTGTGCAACGAACAGGAGTGCATGATCAATGATGGATTTCAGGAACTGACATGCAAAGTAATTGCTGAAAATGGTGAACTGGTTAAGGAAGAAGCTGTTAATACAGAGTTCGTGAGAGTTATCTGCCTAGAGCTTGAGGCAGATAGCTTTGATTTCAGCACGATTGATAAATTGACAAGCTATAAAGTTTTGTTGAGCCATCTTCAGAAGAACATAGGGGAGTACACCAAGGTTATTTCCAGGTGTGCAAGTACAGTTCGTAAAACAACCGTCATCGCACAACATACAGGTGCACCGGATCCAACAATTGTACATGAGTCTCTCAATAGATTAAAATCTTTTGTAAATCCTCTTTGAAGATAACTCCCGAGTGTACATTTTCATGTCCTTTAATAGAATAGGTGTAGTTTTTATGACTGATTACATGTAGAACATGAACAAGTTGTAAATACAGGGGAACATGTACCTGTATAGTAGTTTCATTTAATCAAGCTACAAGTGCTTTAAGCCTTGTGACATTGAATAAGTCAAATAGAATTTTTTGAATAAGTAAAAGGCGGTTAAGGGTTTCCCTTTATTTCTCCACCTTTTCCTCTATTCTTCACCTATATAAAGGAGTGAGCTCATTGTATATTTTTATCTTTTGTTTATGCAAGAAGACTATGATAAGATCTTGTGTCTTGAAAACTTTGTGTTTCTTAGTGCAATTTTTTTGAACTGAATAAAAGAAGAAAGAATTCTCAGACTTTGTGTTGTGAATCTTGAGTTTAGTTGATGTATACTTATGTTGCATTGATTGATCATCTTTAAATCAGATTATAGTTCATCTTGTGTAAATCATTTGAGCATTCGATTCAGGTTCTTGAAGACTTTGTGCTTCAAGAGGAAGGATTGTTATAGTTAGTAGTGGCTGCAATTACTTAGAGTTGAATACTTTGGGCTTCAGTTGTAAGTGTTTTTATTGCGTTTGAGAGTTTCCAGTAAGAGACTTTGTGCCTACTAGTTATTTTAATTGAATCTTAATTCGGGATAATCGCAGGAGACTTTGGGTTCCTGTAGTTATTCAACAAAATATAAATGTAGAATGTTGTCTTTGGAGTTGTTCTTACGTCAACCCCCGAGCCACCTGTATTATCGTAGCACTAGATACTTTTTGTTAAATTGGAAAGTTGTTGTATATGAATCATTCCTGAAAAAAAGGAATTGTTTAAGAACCGCCCTTTGTTAATTTTAGTTAGGTCTTTGTTGAAGCCACCTACAGTAAGAAGAGAGCCTCCCGTATTTTTGAGAGGAGAGAGAAATATCATGAGATGTCGCCTAAAGTTACTGTTTTGCAAGTTGTAGTCATAGTGACTTACAAAACTTTTAGCCAACACAATTATTACCAAAAATAAATTTTCATTACCAGTTGTTATCTACAGGTTCATACATTGCTGCCATACATTTCAAAATTTTATAATCAAAGCTTGAGGACCTTCGGGTATGAATGGTTAATGAAAAACAATGTAAATATATATATTTTTCTCAATAAGAATTATTGCAACTCTATTTCATTTCTAAAATATTTTAAATTTGCAATGTTATTCTTTCTTGTATGTCAATCTATTTGAAAAAGTGAAGAAAATTCATATAAGTAATAAATTTCAAGACAAACATATCATTTGCATAGCAAATCAATGGGTTGGTGAAGTTAGAACCCGTTGAGGTTCTTACAGTGGTATCAGAGCGGTTTCCTTCCATCCTTTTGGGGTTGGAAATTAAAATTTCATAAAATTCACACAGTTGATATCTGAGTGACCAACACTCTTGCTTTATTTCTGTCATGGGAAAATCTAGGAAAACAATTAAACAGGGAAACCAGATGAAGGTTACACTACAGGATATAATGGGTGATATAAGGGAATAAATACTTAGCATGTTTGAGGAATATAATACTCTCTCTCCATATGTTAAGAAAGATTTATATATTGTTGATTTCATGGACTTGCATCCAAAGCAATTCTACAAGAATGATTTGATAAAGAGACAATATCATATGATAGCTCTTTATCTATTTGCACAAGAAGAGGATCAGCCACTTGAAGATGTTTTCCAATCAGCCAATGATGATGACTCCACAATTTATGTGAGTGTTGATGTGTATGTTGGTCTAGGTGTAATGGTCCCTACAAATGGTGTAGGTCCTTCTTGGGATGGATCTACTTTTGACCATAGTGGTGATCCCACTTCCTCTATACAATTGGGCATAAAGATTATATTAATAGCACTGATATGTGTAATGAAGAACAATCAACTGCTACATGTGAATCTCATTTCTCTCATACACCTACTAGTTCACATATTTTGGAGAATCAATTGAAAGTTATTGAGCATAAAATTGTTGTAGCTCTGTCACATTTTGATGACATATATGGGATGGTTGAAAAACATCTTTGGAAGGAATAATTGGAGAGGAGACAAAAGGGACTCAAAGAAGAATTCTCACATTTCTAGGTGATCAAGGGATGAAAACAATGAAATCATATTTTCTACATCTACTTTCTGATTGAGATCATCTCCTCGATCTTGCAGAGATTTATTCAGAGGCCTTGAGGAAGAAGGAAGACGTATGTTGGCTAAAATTTTTACAAGTCACTGTGACTACAACATGTGAAACTATAACTTTAGACAACGTTACATGAGATTACTCTCTCCTCTCAGCAATAGGGGAGGCTCCCTTCTTACCGTAGGTGGCTCCAACAAGGACTTAACTAGAAATTAAAAGTAGGGTGGTTCTCTTAATCTATTCCTCTTCTTTCAGGAATTATTTATACAAACAACTTTTGAACAACACTAGAATTCAAGAAAAAGCACCTATTGCTACAATAATATCGATGGCTCGTGGGTTGACGTAAGAACAACACAAAAGACACCAATCTACTTTATATGTGTGGAACATGTTAAATTTTGGATCAGATTTATATTGCTTTTAATTTTTCTTAGATAACCTCAATATATGTAATATATTTAATCATAATATATAAATATATATTTATTATCGATATGATAACAGATATATATAAATATATTTAATATTCAATATCATGTTGTATAGATGAGACTTGCATTCAAATAATGTTGTATATACTTCTCCTCAATCAATTAGTAATTGAATATAAATATAGTAGACACGATGATATAGAGGCATGTCTCTTTGAAGAGACATGACTCTATATAATCATGTCTTTTCAATATCCAAACTACTCACTTTAAAAACCGATAACATTAATCGGTGTTTAACCTAATTACAACCGATGCCTTTTTTATAATGCATGATCGGTAGTAATAAACGATCGATAGTATTAGTTAATACACAATCATTATCACCCGATCAGTATTGAAACAAAACCGATATCAATCGGTAATATAAATATAACATATTATTTGATTAAACCGATATCAATCGGTATTGTTAACTAAATCAATAATGTATTGCCCGATACTAATCAGTATCGCATAGTATTATAAATATTATTT
>MU224579.1:82149-101512 GCA_018584345.1 Thuja plicata
CATAGTGAATGATAGTGCATTGTATGGAGCAAATGAAGTGCATTGTATGGACTTGTCATTATTCATGTATGAAGTTGTAACAGTCCTTTATATTCTCAGAATTCAGTCACTGTCACACTTGCGTATTATAATCAGATTTGAAGGTTCATAAATCATTGGGCATTGTTGGTCATTAGAGTACTATCTTTGTCATTGTAATTTCTTGGTGCCAAACCATTGATATTCTGAAAATTGTTATAGAAGTCGGCACTTGCATTGATTGCATTTCATTACTTTTTGGCATTGTTATATCAATTGTACTTGGTGGATTTGTTGCTCAACAATCTTAACCTTGAAACACTACATCTCAAACAAACAGTTCAGTTGCATGCCAAGTGTTTGACGAATTGTCACAGTTCAGCGTTGGGGGTTTTAGTGGCCTTTATAGTAAGGGTCATTACACATGATCAATTTTTGCTAAAGATCAGTCACTAATCATCTATCAAGGCTGCGTTGGGTAATCTTTGACTTTGACCTGATGATGATGTAATATATTTGATGGCAAGTATCTAAGAAATTCTCAACACAAAGAAATACAGATTCAAGTAAAACTTGCAACTTGCAGTATAAAAACATCAGTCTGAAACTCTTACCATGTAATGAATAGCTTTTATATTACATATTTGTATGCCTTACAATACATATTTCATTATCTTTCAAGTCACCATAAAAAAAAATTCAAGTTTAATTAAGTTAAAGATTTTGTGTTTTACTTTTAACAGTTTAAGATAACTACATTCTGACAGAGTTATTATCCTGAGTGGCTTGGGAAGGTTCTTATGATTCATGTCCCATACCTTTTTCGGGCAGCATGGAAGGTGGTGTATCCATTTATTGACAAAGTGACCAAGAAAAAGGTACTATATTCTCTCACTAACCCCATGTCCCCATGAGGCTGCTTAAGTGTGTTTTTGGCTTAAATTTGAGCAGCTCGAGTGTTTCCTTGTAAAATTTTAATAATTGGAAAAAGATAATTTGAAATCTTTCTTTTTTTTAATGGATCAACTATTGTTTAGGAATTGAAAAATAAGCTACGGGAAAAAAGCATGGCTGAAAATAAGCAGCAACTACATATTGTCAAAAATATTTTTTTTTGCCTCCAAAATTTTTTTCCCAAATTTTAAGTGCACAAATTGTTATTAATACTATTTATACAAATTTAAGATCGCTGCTTAAAAGTAAACAAAAAATTTTGATTATTCATGAGGCTACCAACTCCACAAATATTTCCTAAATAAGTTGAACAGCAGCTGAATGGGGACCTGCCCTAAGATATTAAATTTTTAGATTATGTCATCCACAACTTATCTAGTTTTTTTATGCAAATCTCTCCTTGCATATTTGATGTTTGTATACTTCATAGTTAAGAATCAAGATAGAAATCCCCAATGAGCAACTGTTGCAATATTAAAGTGTTGTCAAGCAAATCATGTAATTATGGGCAGTAAAGGAAATGTACCTTTACATTTAATGCATGATAGGGACTTTTCATGGATACTTGCATTTCAGTTATATCTGATTGAATGGTAGGCAATAAACCTCAAGGCTGGACCTAGGAGTACAAATTTCTATATACAACTATAGAACTGTAAATAGAAATGAGAAACATGCATCTTACATAAAAATATCACATTTAGTTAGATTTGATTTTAGAAATGTGAGTAATTATGGAGTGAAGTTTGTTTTTCAAAAAGTTCAGATCTGATTTTGAAAAAGTGAAAGAAAATGTGAATTGATTTGAAAAAAGTCAGGTTTAATTTTAAAAATATCAAGTAAAAAATCAGATATTAAGCAATATGATTGGAAAAGTCAAAGTGCACTGAAGAAGGGTATTTGAGGTTATCATGTCTCCTTTTTGGAATCTATAGAACAATTAAATAATTATATTTAAATTTTGGAAAATTAATTCTTTTTTAAAAGATGATATATATTTAATTATTTAAATGGTTGATCTAAGAGTATGATTAAAGTGTTGCTAAACCCAAGGTCCAAAAATAAGTGAGAAATAACATTTTAATATTTTATAACTTTGAGGGGATAAATAAATAAAAATATATAATATTATATTAAGACTATTTATGTTTAATTATTTAAAAAGCTGATTTAAGTGAAGGATTAAAGTGTTGGTAAACTCAAGGTCCAAAAATGAGTTGAAAAAGGGTTGCTTGCTTATTTTATGATTTTCTTCTCTAGCAAATGGATATGAGCTCTTTTTCTATTGCTAGAGGACACAGTTGCATGGGTATGCGCACCCTCCCTAGAATGTGTGTCGAGTATTGGGACACGTATCCGAGTACGGACTAGGGTACATACCCACAATCTGGAAATGCGACGTTAGTGTTGTCCGAAAAACGGGCAAAAAATAATAAAACTTTGTCACATTAGCGAATAAAACAAAAAAAACCCCTAATGTATCCAATCAATGCGGTGAAATACAAAGACAAAATGAAGAGTCGAAGACAAAACGCGGGTAGAGAAAAAGGGTTTTCGTTTGCAGTATGAAAGGATTTTCATCGCAGAGAGAGGATTTCCGTTCCCAAACAAAACGTGAAGACAATGGTGCCGGGGCACCGCAAGCACACAATGAAGACCCTGAGGTGGAGACACAATGTAATAAGCATGATCCTATGCATATGTAATAGGTTAATATAGATTTGATTCAATGAGACCCAATCTTGTAAGGCATTGTCTTGGTTTGCATATTATAAGCCACCATGGACAAATGACCATATGGGTCACTAGAGTCTAAGTAGGGGTTGATTTTGGTTGTTACGTCCTAATAGGTCATTAGGAGTCAATAAAGTCATGGGTTAAAGTACCCAACCCCTCGAGTGCAAAAGTTGCAAGATTTGACAACATTTTGCAAAAGTTGTCAAGATAAAACATGACAACTTTTTGCAGAATTATGTAACTTCCTTCCCAACGGTCACCAGTTTGAAAATTGGTTGAGAACCATTGGCGAGGTTATTTGAGATCCACTGGGATTGAATCCAGGGGTTGGTGGTGTTGGTTGTTGTTGGAAAATTGAAGCAATAAAGAATTTTTGGAGTTTTCCTACTAATGTCTTGTTTTTTGATTGATTGTGTACTTGCCTGGATTGATGGTTGTCTTAAACCAATTGGCGATGTTGTAGGAGACTCTTAGTTTTCATTTGCATCTAGTCTGAGGTCTTGATTATATCGGGTTGCACAGATCCGTCGAATTTTGTCTGGACGAGTCCAAATCCTGCCTACAACTAGGGTTTCTCAGAAAAATGCCCATTTCTTGCATTTTCACTGTTGGGTTTTAACGACCTTTGGAGGGAATGTTAGAAGGGAAAATGTACTATAGGATTTTGGAGTTGGTTTGGAGGGAGGCTCCAAGCACGTGGAGAAAAATCCAACTGTAGACGGGCATCTCAATTTGACCGTCTGTGCATAATTGAAGAAAAACACTTGCAGAAGGATTTCGGGATGGAACCAACTAATGCGATCATGGAATTAGTGGTTTGAAGGTGTTATGAGACCAACAGATTGATTGATTTGATCAGGGTTCAAACACAAAAGGTACTTGTTTTGTAAATTAGGCCTATTTGGCTTAATTAGGTCTGTGAGAATAGTTGGAATTAGGACCCTTACATTTGGAATCAGAAGGTGCAACCTTAGGAGTATGTGTAACTTGATAAAGGGTATTTGAAAAAGTCTGGAGTTTGCCTGGTCTTTTGGAAGTTTGGGATGTTGTTTGGGAAAAGCCTATCTTGGAGGACTACTAGCAAAGTAGGTCTATTGTGAGAGAAGTTTGTTAGAGAACTTTGGAAGGTAAAATCTAGTGAATGTTTTGAGTTGGTTGGCCGCCATTAGTCAGAAGACCAAAGGATTTCATCTCATTCCTTCATTGTAGTTGTTTTCATCAAACGAGCCTTGAGACTCTTAAAGAGGAACAAAGTAGAGATAGGACATTGGAATGGGTCATACCTTGTAACAAGTAAATCAACTTGGATTGACTTTGGCTAATTTGGGGGTGGGAAAGAAACACTTAGCCTTGGCTATGGGCTCTGGATCAACAGAGACCACCATTTTCAATCACAGAAGTAGGGTTTGCATTTGCGTTTCTAGATTTTTATTTCGAAATAGAAAGTAAGATACAGTTTTCTTATCATTTGCATTTCTAGATTAAAGATTTTTACTTGAAAATCGAAAACGAGATACTATAATCACCATTTACCGTTTCACTTTCAAAATGGAAAATTGTAATCACTGTTTAATAAAACTGTACCAATTTGTGTTTGGTTTTACCATTTTCGACGTTCGTTGATGGTATAAAATTATAAATCAATATATATTTGGAAATGATATAAGAATCACAATATATTTCCAAATATATATTGATTTATATGAATATCATTTGCCATTTAAATTTTATAGTTTATACCATTGTTTTACTTTTAAATTTTATATCATATATGATATCATGTATAACATTGTTTTGATTTTGATATAAATTTTTAATTAATATTTATTATTTATTATTTATTATTGAATAATTTAAATTACTATTCTCTATGAATTATTATTTGATAAAAAAATTTAAAAAAAATTTATAAATAAATAACATTATAAAACAATAATGTTATAAACATTTAGGCTTTACCTTTAATTTTATAGTATACCTATATACTTTATAGTTTATAATGTTGTTTAATATCTATTTATTCTTAAGCAGCAATATAAAGCTATTTAATTTTTATTTTCTATGCATAATTAAAAAATTGTAAAATACAATATGCTCTCTATTGAGTTTACTATTTGACACTAACGGTCTAATATTTTTTATTTTTTCATGTAGAATGTCGGGCGGACGAAAGCAAGGGTTGTATCCATTGTGGAAGTATGTTGATCGTGTCGCACGACCGAAGGGTTTAGGTGGATGAGGATCAGTCGAGGTCAAATGTAAGCTTTGTCCGTTGAGATGGAAAGGTTTTTACACGAGGGTGAAGGCTCATTTCCTTCACATCCCTAGGGTAGGTGTTGAGCCTTGTACAAATGAGAATGAACGGTATGATTATGTGAGGGACAAAGAAAGGGCTGAGGGGGAAGTTGCTAATAGGAGCTCTCATGCTTCAACAACAAAGCCTAATCAAAGTCAGAATAGAGATTCAGATGTAGATGTCTCATCTACAGATGTAACAACAAAATATGCTCACAAGAGACCACACATTGGTAGCTCAAACTCCATTGGAAGATTGTTTGATGTGCAAGGTCGAGATACAGTTGATGCAGCAATTGCACGATTCTTTTACGCAAATGGAAGAGTTTAATGTTGTCCATTCACCTTTCTACATTGAGATGGTCCAAGCTATGCATAATGCACCAATAGGGTATAAACCACCTAGGTATGAAAAGCTTCGCATCACTCTAATTGATAAAGAAAAAGCTCGATTAGATGAACAAACTGCACAAATGAAAAGAACGTGGGCTACAGAGGGTTGCAGTATTCATATTGTGATGGATGGGTGGGCAGATACTAGAAATTGTCCACTGCTGAATATCATGGTAACATGCAACAAATGGCCTTATTTATTGAAGGCAATAGACTGTTTAGGGAAAGAGAAGAATGCAGAATTTCTACATACCCAACTATGTGAGGGCATTGAGGAGGTGGGGGCTACACACGTGGTCCAAGTTGTTACTGATGTTTCCCCTGTTTGTAAAGCAGCAAATATGTTGGTGCAAAAAAATACAATCATATATTTTGGACACCGTTTTGTGCATTCGTTCAATAATGCACTCAAAGACATTGGCAAGTTATGGATTATAGATCTCATAGAGAAGGAGAGGAAAATACAGATCAAACATGCTGATACACGGTTCGCTTCTTACTTCATTCTTCTTGACCGCCTTTGGGAAGTCAAAGGAGCTTTGTGTTCCGCAGTTGTTAGTGATGCATGGGTAGCCTAGAGACAATCTACATCAGATACTGCAGGTTAGGCGAGAGGTATGGTTCTTGATTAGCATTTCTCGGCTAATGTAATATTTGTTGTGGACTTTATTAAGCCCATATGCGAGCTGATCAGATTTGCAGACTTAGATAAGACATGTTTGAAAGAAATGTGTGAAGCAATAGATTCCATGTGTGAAAGAGTTAAGACAATAACTGATGCAAAAGATCCTTCTCTATATATCCTTTGATAGAGGAGAAGTTACATGGAAGATGGAATAAGATTAACACACCTCTTCATTGTGTTGCATATGCTCTTAATCCTAAATGGTATGATATAGAGGTGATTAGGAAGCGAGCTCCACATCAGGATAGAGAGGTAATGAAAGCATTTTGGGCTGTAGTAAAAAAGATTTATGGCTGAGGTGAGGATGCTTCAACTTTGAGGACTCAATGGAATAAGTTTCCACGTGGACAAGGTGATTTTGGTTCTGTGGAAGCTTTATATGATGTGAAACTAAGGAAAGACCCTATAGAGTGGTGGTGGAACCATGGAGGTGAAGCTTTTGAATTGCAATCATTTGCAATAAGATTTCTCTCACAAGTAGCTAGCTCTTCATCTTGTGAGACAAATTGGAGTAATTACGGGTTCATTCATTCACTAAAGAGGAACCGGTTAGGGTCAAAGAAAGAAAAGAACTTGGTGTACATTCATAGCTCACTTCATCTTCTCTCTCATGTACATCTTGGATACACTGAGAGTCCATCAAAATGGGATCAAATTCCACCTGATCGAGAAGTTGCTTCCATTGTGGATGGAGAGGTTGAAGTAGATGACCTTACTAACTTACCCCCTATTATTCTACCAACAAAGGAACCTGAGCTTGAGAGTGATGACTATTTGGACAATATCATAGTTGAGGACCTTGATATGGATGATCAAGGCATAAAAGACCAGATGATAGATTAAGATGTTTTGCTTTTTATTTCAATTTTTTGTTTGCATCAGCTTGTTGTTTATCAAGCTTAATTCAATATGTAATTAGTTTGAAACTTCGATACAATAGTGATTGACAGTAAACTACTAAACTTTTTTACTATTCAAGCTAGAAGTTTATCATTTGCAATATGTCGTTATATGATTTATGATCTTGTTCATGTTTAAAGTTTGTCTTCTCAGACTTTTACCATTTAAGCCTATTTGTTTTTATTATTTTCAATATTCTGAATATATTTTTTCCTGTCTATAATCTGATCTGTTTGCTGCAATTCTTAGTCATGCCTATATTGTTTGAATTCTACAGGTTCAGTGAATTTCTTTCTTTAAGTTTTTTGTTATGCCTATATTTTTTCATTGAAACCTTGCTTAAGGATGAAACCCTTGTAGCAAGATGATATTATGCATAGAAGCAGAAATCTACAAAAAAATCTCGATTATACCTGATTAATCCTGAATCTTAGAGCCAACTAATTTTGTCCCTGAAAAAATCCTGATTCATTAAAAAATTGTTGACCAATTGTTGACTTGATTTTCAATGACCTTTTTGCATTGAAATCATATTAAAATCTCTAAAAAATGGCAAAAAATATAAAAAAGTCATTGCAAAAACCTACAAAACCCTACAAAAAACTCACGGAATGGACAAATCACTCAGAAATAGGGATGATTCTAGGACAAAAGCGAAGTCAATGTGGAATCAACGTGGAAAAAATTTGCATTTTTGTCCCTCTAGTTTTCTTTCCGACCACTGGAAAACCCTAAAAAAGAAGCGGGAGGAGCACTAGCAGGTCATCAACGAAATTTGAAAGGGCCTCAATCATCCTAAATTTAGGGAGGAATGTGAGATAGTGTCGAAGCAACTAATGAATTTGTTTAAAAATGTAGTTTCAATATGACCCAAGCTCTTTGCACCTCTCCTCATGAATTCTGTTGAGATCAAATTTATAATTAATATTATACACTAATTTTAAAATTATGACTATTATGCACTATTATAGATGGCCCTTTAACGGGAAAGCAAAAAACCCCTATAGTTTATAATTAATATTATAAAGTAGTTTCAAAACTTAAATTATTATTATCTATTAATATATATTATTATAAATTATTAAAGCAAAAAAACCTTATAGTTTATAATTAATATTATAAAGTAGTTTCAACATTTAAATTATTATTGAGTTAATATATATTAAATTATATATATGGTCGTGGTGAGGCTTTCTATGTTACTACGGTTGCATTATTTGCATTGTTTTTTAAATAGTTTTAGTGGTCTTTTCTTGTATTTTGTCGGCCAAGGAGAAATAGGGGAGGTAAAAAAAATGGAGTTGTGGGTAACCACAAGGTTGCAGTGGGTAAAGATGGAACTGCGGGTGAGGATGGTGACGGTGGCAGGTTGGTTCTTGTCATGAGCCATAATTGATGCATATATGCATATAAACTGGCTTGAATAGTGCTAAGTCTTTATTTAAATAATCGACATTAATAACACTATTTATCAATTTATAATCGATTTAATAATTACTCTACCAATAATATTATTAATCAATTAATCAATATATAGTCGATTAATACATTAATCATTGATTAATAGTTGATAAATTAATAAATTAACAATATATTAATGATTAAATATATTACTACAAATATAAAATTAATATATAAAACAATATATATATTAATATAATATCAATTAACAAAATTAATACATATTAATATATATTAGTTAACATATAATGTAATATATTAATATATTAATTATGATATAATATATATATATTAATATTTTAATAACTACATATTAAAAAAATAACAAATAAACAATGAATACAATTATAAAATAAAATAAATAAACATATCAACAAAATATAATAATAAACAAGGTAAACAATAAAATATTAAACATAAACTATAATAAAAAAGATATATAAAAACAAAACATTAAAATTAAGGCATTTTTGCGAATGCCGCCGGATTCTGACGATAGCTCCACCTTTTTGTGAATGTCGTCGGATAGAGCGATGTCGGAGAAGCCATCAGATAAGGATTGCTCGTCGCAGAAGCCGCCACCTCTACCCTCTAGTTGCACCGCTGGCAACTTGGGGATCTGCACCGAATCCTCCACGCTTAACAGGTGTATTCCTTCCTTTACTTCTAATAACAATTTGGTTTCTGCTACCTGTCGTTGGGCAGATCCCGTACAACCAGTCTTAAAGGCGCCATTAATAGAAACCCTTAAGGATTCTGACAACCCTAGCCTGACCGACGACATTAACAAGCATGTCAATCATTTTGCTAAACCTAAATCTTTTTCTAAAGCGATCGCTCAAACCTCCATCCCTGCAGCTGCTAGGTTTAACATTGCTCTGACTAATGAGGCCGAGGAATCTAGTAAGAGTTCTGGGCCTACCTTGCAGTCTTTTTTTGTTACTCCAAATTCGGAAATGTTACTGGAAATTAGGAATGAGAAGAATAGACTTAAAAATTCTGCAATCTTTTTTGCGGCTGTTGAGGTTGAGAAATGCCCTCCTCGCAAGTTTATAGACGACTGGTTCCACAATTATTGGAACCTTAAATTGGGCTACCATATCTCCTTTTGTAGGTAGATACAGAAAGGATTGTTTGTGATTTTCTTCAATAACCATGATTTGCAAACTGTTATTCTTAAAAGGCAGTATTGGACGGTTGGAAATACTTCGTTTCGTTTCCTAGCTTGGACCCCTGAAGCAGTTCATGAAGAAGTTTTGGCCCTCTCGGTGCCTAGATGGATCCTGGTTAAAAATATTCCACCATTTTTATGGCGATTCCTTCCCCATTTATTGGAGCCTATAGGCAAATTTATAAGAATGGATGACACTGTCAGATTGGTCCCGCATATGGATGCTCAGATCCTAATTTCGCTTAACCCAGGTAGAGAAATACCTAATGATATTATGATTGATATTGATTCTGAGGCGTTTTCGTGCCCCATTGAAATTTTAGGCGGCCTTAATGCTTGTTTTCTTTGCAGAAAAGAGGGCCATCTCGAAAAGACTGCCCAATTCTCAAGAGAAACCCTCCTATGAACAAATCTTCCAATAAAAGTGTGTCTGAAACTAACTCGAACCCCAAACTTGTCCCACCCACTAGTAATAATCTCCCGTCGACCGTCCCTCTGTTTGAACCAACCAGCTTAGCACCTCTTCCTATCTCTCAACCCTCTGCTCATATACTGTTGACCCCTCCCTCTTTGGCTTCCGAGCAAATCCTTAATACCTAACAAGATCTCCCCCATTGATGCTGCCTTGCTTGGTAAGCAAATTACCAGTGAGGAAATTGGGAATGCTATTAATACTTTGAAGATTGACAAAGCTCCGGGGCCCGATGGGTTGCCTATTGAATTCTACAAAACCAACAGCAATTGGATCTGCAAAGACCTACATGATATTTATTTAGAAGCCTTAGAGTCTGGAACCTTGGGCTCAAACATTAATAGTGGTATTATTAAGTTAATTCCTAAAGAGGGGGATAAAGCTTTGCACAAAAATTGGCCCCCTATTACTTTGCTTAATGTCTCCTATAAGATCTTTGCCAAAATCTTGGCTATCAGGATTGAGTAAATTTTACCTAAATTCATCTGTCCCACCCAGACTGGTTTCATAAAAGGCAAATATATTCTGGAAAACCTTATCACTAGCTGGGAGGCTCTTAATTGGGCTAAGCATTCTAATCAAAATTATGCTATGTTCCTGCTGGATTTTGAAAAAGCGTACGATAGAATAGAGTGGAAATTCATCTCCATGATGCTTGATGCCTTTGGTTTCCCTTCTTTCTTTTGCAATGTTGTTAAAGTGCTCCTCTGTGATGCCTTTGCTCATATTGATGTCAATGGCTCTCTGTTGGAAGCTATCCCTCTTACCCGCTCCATCAGACAGGGTTGCCCATTAGCTCCCGCCCTTTTTGCCATTGTTGCGGATGCCCTATTTTATATCTTTAGGGATGACACCCTTTCCCGACCTGTGAAAGGTATCACCTTCCCTAAAGGGACTGACCACATTAACTGCCAGTTTGCGGATGATACGGCCATGTTCCATGAATGCTCTGTTTCTAACTTTGAAGCTCTTCTTGAGAAACTCAATTTTTTTTGTATCATCTCTGGAGCTCGGTTATCTCATGCCAAATCAATGTCTTAGATGGGATGATCAACCTCTGACCTGGTTCAATAAAATTGGTTTCCAATGGGGGGGACCGCACACCATTGTCAGATATTTGGGAATTCCATTTTCTGTTGACCCCTCTCAAAGATATGTGGCTTTGGGTCAAGGAGAAAATATCTAAAAAGCTTAATAAATGGCACAACAGATCTCTATCCCTTGCGGGTAGAATTCAAGTCTGTCAAAAAATCCTGTCCTCCTACAATATTTACTATGCTTCTGCTTGGATGTTTAGTAACTATCAAATGTTGGAAATCCAAAAAGAAATTAGGAACTATCTTTGGTCGGATGGCAAAGGTAACAAAAAACTCCATGCTGTGAGATGGGAGTGGTGCCACTCGGACAAACTCCTGGGGGGGCTGGGGTTGAAGGACCTTAAAAACATGGGAATTGCTCTTGCCACCAAGTGGATCTTTCACTCTCTGGCTGGGGATGATCCTTGGAAAGTTCTTGTTAGAAGCAATATTGAAAGAGGCTTCCCCAAGAATGCTAGGTCTTGGAAAAATCTTCCTTTGGCTGATTTAATATTAGGG
Organism: Thuja plicata; assembly: GCA_018584345.1. Lineage (NCBI taxonomy): Eukaryota > Viridiplantae > Streptophyta > Pinopsida > Cupressales > Cupressaceae > Thuja > Thuja plicata. Next base: position 93,831 of record MU224579.1, read on the forward strand.
AACTTTCCAGTCTCTGTTCAAGGCTCGGAAGTCTTCAAATCCATCTGGAAGGCTTGGTCCATTGTTAGAAATCTTGCCTCTAATAAGGCTTTCCATGATGATAATCAGCTCTTTGGTGAAAGGTCCATATGGTGGAACTTGCAACGGTCTGGTAGGCCCCTTGCCCTCTCCAAAGGGTGTTCTGCCAAGTTGTGGCATAAGATGGGTATAACTAAATTCATGGATCTCTTTGAAAATGACATCTTGATCAGCTGGAATGAGCTTAGGACCAAATTTAATATCCCCTTATCCCAAAAAAGGACTTATAACATGATCTTCGATGCCTGTAGTAACCTTCCATCTTGTTGTCATATTGATTTTGACAGACTTTTGAAGGTAAAATGGCCCCATGGAACCTGTGCAAACAAAATCAAGGCCAAAAACATTTACAAGGTGATGAACTATAATGAATCCATCATTGATCGTATCAACAAATTCTGGTATTCTAATCTTGACACCCCTAACTGGAAAAAGACGTTTGCCAGATTTTGGAAGTCCCCCATAGAGCCTAAACTCAAATGCTTTAAATGGTTGTTGATTCTGGACAGACTCCCTATTAGAATTGACTTCACTTCTACTCAATATTGTAATATCTGTGGTGTTCCTGAAACTGGTAGACATATTTTCCTTGATTGCAGATTTGCCAAAGAAATTTGGCGTATGTTTGGTATCTATATCCCTATAAATGTTAATGTTTTTGAGGTCATCATTGGCTATATTAATGGTATTAAAAAAGATTCTAACCTGTTTTGGAATATTCTCTCTTCTAACATTCTGTGGCAGATCTGGAAGTGCAGAAATGAGGAAAGGTTTCAAGGTATACCTAGAATTCTTACTGAGTCTTACAAAAGTCTCACATACTTCAAAAAAATTTTGCAGGTCCAAATTACCATGAGAGTGGAGAAGGATAAATTCAAAAGGCTGCTTAAAAGTGGGTACGCCACATTCTTTTCCTATGAGGTAAAGGATGTTCAGGCTTGGAGAAGGCATATGGACAATCTGCACCTCTTCGAAAGAACCATCAAAGACTTCAACCGTGAGCTCAAGAAAAATAGTAAATACGCCTCAGACAACATGATCTTCCTGCTGCACAAGATCCAAAAGAAGAAAAACATTGTGTGGATGGAAGGCAACATGGGCTGGACTGCCTGGATGGACGTCTTTGATAGTGTCTTAGTCTAGTTCTTCGGTTTTATGGTTTCTTTACCGTATTAACTTGGATATTTTGTGAACTCTTGATTTGAGGCACTGCCTATGTATTTTGTACTACTGGTGACTGTCTTGTTACTATGAACTTTTTCGGTTTTATGTTTTGATTACACTATATTTAATAAAAAAAAACATTAAAATTAATAAAAAATAAATTAATTAATTAAAAATAAATAAAAAAAGTCACAGCCTGACTGAAGTCGCAACCCCTCTGTGCGACCAGTCACTTGTGGGAGGGGGCGTGACTCCCCCTCACCACATCCACTATTGTGTGGTGAGACTAGTCTCGAAGGAAGAGGTAACAGTGGTGATATCTTGATCGGTTAGGGTGTTGGAGGGTGTTAAGATATGGACAATTATTGTCGAACGAGAAGATTGAGGGGAACTTGGATGGTAGTAGGGGTGGCAGTAGAGTTGGAGATGGAGGAAGAAGGGTTGGTGTTTGGGGTGAAGGTAGATGTGGTGGCAGCAGAGAAGATGATTGAGATTGAGGTGGTTATTGGAGTGGAGGTAGTGGTAGAGGTTGGGGAAGAGATAGTAGAGGAGGGGAGTGCATGGTTGAGGNTGATGTTTTGTGGTAAAGGGGGTGGGGGGATCTAGGGTGTTGGAAGTAGAATCAGAGATGGAAAGGAAAGCTTGGATGGTTGCTGGGACGGAGATGGCAATAGAAAAGGTGAAGGTTGGGATTGGAGGCTGTGAAAATAGGGATGGGGGTATGGTTAGAGGCAGAGGTAGGGGAAATGGGGAAGTTGACTGGAGGGAGGAGGAGATGGCGGTTGGGGTAGAGCTAGTGAACATTGTTGGCAGGAAAATCAAGTTGGTGCTTGGGGTGGAAGTGGTGTTGGAAGAGGAGTTAGGGGTGGTGGTTTGGTGGAGGACAGGGGTTTGGGAGAAGGCATGGTGCTTGGAGGAGAGGAGGAGGTGATGATTGGGGTGATGGGAGGGTGGTGGTGAGGAGCTTCAATTATTTTTTCTTCAGTGGGTTGTTGTGGTTGTGTATATTCCCATATGGTTCCTATTATGGTGGAACCTTCTCCTATTGAGGTGGGGCATCTGCGTGGCTACAATTTGGTTGTGGTCCATTCTTCCTTTGTTTTCCTCTCTTCTCTATCTAATTGAGGTGACAACCTTTCCTATGGAGGTGGATTCGGCTTGGGAGGTTTGGAGAACTTTGGTTTGTTTTGTACTACTCTTTGTTGTGACTCCTCAAATATGGGGTTGAATACCTTTGAGTAGGAGAGATAAGGATGAAGGAATGTGAGGGAATGAAAGGTTATGTTGGAATGGAAAGATGAGTGGAGAAAGGAGAAGAGGCATAAGAATTTTCTGGAATGACTAGTAAAGGAGGATAAAGGAGGTATTAGGAGATATAAGGGGACATGGAGCAATAAGGAGTTGGAGAGATAAGGACCCTAAGAAGTGGCTAGTTAAAGGAGGAAAGGTAAGGGGACCTGTTTGAAAAAGACAAGTAGTTGGAGTCAAAAGGGCTATTTTGGAGTGATAAGGAGGGGATTCATATGTAGTTTTTGGGAAGCATAAAGAGGCTGGAGTGATAAGGGTTGCAAGGAGTGATAAGGAGAAATTAAAAAGGAAATGGAAAAATAAGGAGTTTGGAGAGATAAAGAGACAGGAGTAATAAGGAGACATTAACAAGGAAATGGGAAGATAAGGAGACAAGAGTAATAAGGAGTTTATAGAGCGATAAGGTGCCCAACAATACCTATGAGACGACTTTATGAGACATGCCTCAAGCTGAGATATCATCACGGAGATGGGGACCCCCGATCCCATTGGTCCATAGCATCAGCCTTTAGTGTTGTATTCAAACTGTTGGGCCTTATGTTAATTTTATATTGTTAGAATTGCTCTGATACCATGTTAGATTTTTAGGTGACTCTAGAACACCCCAAGGATCAAATGAAAGACCAAGATAACTTCCACAAGAGAATGGCAAGACAATTGCATTAAGATGCAAGAATGATATTATTTCTAATGGACATGATTAAAATGTACATAATAGGTCTGCTTATATAGGCAAGGCAATAAGAGACAATGATAAGGAGAAAAAAGTGATCATCTACACAAGGTGGAATCACATGTCCACCAAAGATGGATCATCCTCCATTATGCAATGAAGTATGTGCAATATGATGAGGATGATAATGTGATGTGTGCACTAAAGGTGGATCTCACACATAAAGTGGAATGCAATAACTATCACCACCTAAAGTGGAATTTCTCCAACACCATGTGCTAAAATAGAATGCAAACTCCTAGGTGTCTCTTATGCAAACTACTATGCAATGCATTATCCTAAACAATATTAAATAAAGTGTTATTAGGAATATTTAATTACACCAACACCCCACATAAGTGCAACTTAGGGGAATGTACTTAAACTCACAATGCAAGATAACAATGCAAGATGGGTCCCGACTACTAAGCCATGTTAGGTACTCATGTACAATATGCAAATGCAATACATGAAATGCAAACTCTCATAAAGTGAAGAAAGGGAGAAAACCTCATGGGACAAAACCCCTCTCCAAAAAGAGAGATAAAAACACATAAGATGTATGGATGGATGAAGTACTCAATACCCCCCAAGGACTACACACATCATGTATATACAAGAAATGACCCCCCCATAGGAAGGATAGAAGGAGACATGATATACCCCCATAATGAACAATCTCCTGCAAAAATGGTGAGTGTTTGAAGACAAAACATAGTCCAATGCCTACAAACAACATTTCTCCCCTTGGGAAGAAGACGTACAAAGTACAAATGCAATAATGCTTCCCATTTTGGATAGGAACTAGGAAGTGGAATCCAAATGAAGAATGATGGTGATACCACGAACCAATCTATACCCAAATGAAAGGAGGAATGTCTCCAAATATGCATCTCTGAAGACTGAATAGGTCTCTCCAAGCTCAAAGAATCTATCACATCATCAAACTAAACCATAAAATGTGACAAACCAAGTGAAGGAGAAGAATCAAGATTATCAATCTCCAAAGAAGTTGAAGAAGTAGCCCCACCTCCAACTGTGATGAAGTTGTCATCAAAGAGATGAGAAACCCCCTCAAGTATGTCTCCCAAATCTGAAATGTGAGACTCCACAAACAATGAACCAATGTCTGGCAAGTAGGAATCTGTAATGTCCCCTTTTTTACAGTAATGCATATTAAGCCTGATTAGTCAATCTAGCCATCCGAATAGTTTAATGGCCACTTTACAGAGGATGTCAGTCAGTCACATGGTTACCTGGGCATTTATTTAATATCTGAGTTCAGACTCTATAGTTGGGGTACTTTATTTCATAAAGTAATATTATAAAGTCACTTTAATATTATAAATTTAAGTTACTTTATTTTTATAAAGTGACTTAAGTGACTAAAAGACGAAAGTGCTTTTTTTTTATCCCACATTACCTAGTTGGTGTAATGGCTCTCATTTTGAGGTTATAAAAGCACGTGGGCTTTCTTGGGAATGGGACAATAAGAATTTATGAAATTAAAGATTTTATATCTGGTTACTTGAATGTGACTGATTTTTCTTGAGGACGTAGCCCCTGGGAGGATTTGGAGAAACTGGACGTAGCCCCAGCATTCTCACGTGTGGTGAAATCATTCAGATTTCATAGTTGTGCTCATCAAGTAAGTGATGGAAAACAAACATTAATGCTTCAGCACTTAGTTTCGAATTCTGAGGAATAAGGAGATTGTTATTATTTCCAGCATTGAGAATAACAAGGAAAGCGTAGTTTTGGGAAGGAAAATATCGCAGTGACTGAATATCCATATACTGGTCTCGAGAATTGTTTGACCTGGTAATTGTGATTTCGTGTGAAGAGGATACACATTCACCACCATTCTGGAGTGCTGGTTAGAAGTTTCCGCAGCTAGCACGTCGGTCTACAAACCTCCTTAGCGGCCGCGGGCCAGTGTTATTCTGTCGTTTCCTAACCCCACAGGTGGCATGAAGGATTGCAGGGAGACTGGGCAGGAGTAGCTACGTCTGCTCACGCGGGCTACCCAGAGTATAAAGAAGTCGCATGACTACCTTATGGGCACCATATTACAACACAGCAGGCCACGCCCTTTGTGCACGTCGAAAGCAAACTTCCATCACCGGCCACGGGGATTGCAAACAGTCAGCCTACGGGTGTGAGCTACAACAAAGCCAACTCGGTGTACATGCTCGGTTAATATTCAGACACTATCAACCTAATAGAATCACAAGGAAGTGTCGACAGATAAGGAGGTGTTGATATCACGCCAGACATTGCTGGGACATTATTGCAGCATTAAGGTGCATTATCTTTCAATCTTTGCATATATACATATGTACTTAAATAGTTCTAGCTGTAGTCATTCTGATTATTGAAGCCACTGATAAGGAATGTTGTAATGCGAATAAGTCTCTCTCCCTCTCTTAATATAAAGTGTGATTTATGTGGCCATAGAGTCTTCAGCATTATTCACTTAGACAGATTTGTGGATTGTATCTCTTCTCTAATTGAATAAATTGATCAAAGACAAATTCATATTCATTATGCAAACTTAAGAACAGTACCAACCTTCCAAGTTTAGAGAGTGCAACCGAGTTTGTTTTGAAGCAGCAAGTCAAGAACTTTACAGAATCTCAATTAGGAAGACAAATAGATATCTTTTGCAATGACTCACTAGAATCACCAACAAGATATGAATGTGTGATCTCAACTAGAGAAGTAGGAGCTGCAAGTGGAGTCACTGCACTCAATATATGCATTATATTCAATCTCATCTAATGTATCATCATCATAGGGAATATTATCTGCATCATCAAGTGGAACGAGACAATCTGCAATAGGATCATCTGGGAATGGAGGAATATGAAGATCTCCAAAATGTTCCCAAATAATTGTCCAAACTGTGCGTGGGCATTGAATACTTAGGATCTTGGAGTAGATATTATGATGAAAATTCAAACCAAGACTCATACCAATCAATCATCTGATATGAAAATTATTATCTTCCCAAATTATTTTCTCCCACTGTGTCTTTGGCTCAAGTATGGGTCCATAAAGATGAGGCAAGAGATTAAGCCATCTACAATGTGTGATGATTTGTTTTGCCCATGACTCATAATTATCCCTAGTCAAAGTTATTATAACAGGATGTGTTCCATATCCCATGATTATATCAATGATACACTTCTCACATTACAAATTGAGATAAATAAATGATTACACCCCACAATCAGGCTATAATAGACTTAGATCCAATATGCAAAATACCAAACTAAGACCTATGCATTACAATTGCAAAACTAAGTCAAATTCTAAAAGTGAATATCACAGTCACTATAATCTGATACTAGACCTAGAAAGTACAGAAAAAATTATGCACTTAAAAAAAATTGCACCTGAAAAGCAGTTCATATGAACCTGAATGAGGCCTTGGAAGTTGCAAAAAACAAGATTTGCAATTTTTAGAAAAATTCAGGAACAAAGATCATAAAACACATGCACCACTGTGTAGAGTGCAAAATTCTACCCCCCCAAAAAAAAAATTGCTTGAAAAAAGGAGTCTGGATGACTGAGATATCGCTATTTGAAAATTGTCTCTATAATTAATTTTTCTAAATCGCTGTCGCTGCACCTCCAAAATTCAAATGGCTCTAGATTTGGCCTCAGATGTCCGATTTGGATGAAACAAAATTTGATTTAAGGGTTTTTTGACCTCCTTAATATGATGCCAACCTCTGATTTGCACCATCAAGCTCCAATATTGACCTACAATAGAAAGCCACAAATCATAAAACCCCAAATTTTCTCCTTAAAAACTATGCGATGATGATGCCCAAATTGCCAAATTTTGCACCCACAAAGGAATCCAGCCAATATTGTTATTCTAGAGAAGAGGTCTTCACACCTTGAGAGCTCTAATACCATGTTAGATTTTTAGGTGACTCTACAACACCCCCAGGATCAAATGAAAGACCAAGATAACTTTCACAAGAGAATGACAAGATAATTGAATTAAGATGCAAGAATGATATTATTGCTAATGGACATGATTAAAATGTACATAATAGGCTTGCTTATATAGGCAAGGCAATAAGAGATAATGATAAGGAGAAGATAAACTATCACCTACACAAGGTGGAATCACATGTCGACCAAAGGTGGATCATCCTCCATTATGTAATGAAGCATGTGCAATATGATGAGGATGATAATGTGATATGTGCACTAAAGGTGGATCTCACACATAAAGTGGAATGTGATAACAACTATCACCACCTAAAGTGGAATTTCTCCTACACCATGTGCTAAAATAGGATACAAACTCCTAGGTGTCTCATATGCAAACTATTATGCAAAGCATTATCCTAAGTAAGATTAAGTATAGTGTAATTGGGAATATTTAATTACACCAACATAT